>APFE031183760.1:155449-185106 GCA_000404065.3 Pinus taeda
TGACTGATTCTGGTGAACCAAAATGTTATGAAGAAGCAGTGCAGGTAGAAACCAGGAAGAAGTGGGAGCAAGCCATGAAAGAAAAGATGGACTCCTTAGCACATAACTAGACTTGGGACTTAATCAGGTTGCCTGCAAGTAAAACAACATTGCAGAATAAATGGGTTTATAGGTTGAAGGAAAAAGATGGAGGTAGAAAAAGGTATAAAGCTAGACTCGTGGTGAAGAGGTTTGCACAGAAAAGGTATTGATTTTGATGAAATATTTTCTCCTATTGTTAAAATGACTTCAATCAGAACTATTTTGAGTCTTGTAGTAGCTGAGGATTTGCATCTTGAGCAGTTAGATGTAAAGACAGCCTTCCTCCATGGGGATTTGGAGGAAGAGATATATATGCAGTAGCCACAAGGATATGAGGTAAAAGGGAAGGAGAAACTAGTCTAAGGGTTGAAGAAGAGCTTGTATGGTTTAAAATAGGCTCTAAGGCAGTGGTATCTAAAATTTGACAAGTTTATGTCTGAACAAGGTTATACTAGATGTCACTCTGATCATTGTGTTTATCTGAAAAATCAAAATGATGGCAACTATATTATATTGTTATTGTATGTAGATGACATGCTTATTGCAGGTTCTAACATGCAAGAGATAAATGTGCTCAAAAGGAAATTGGCAAATTCATTTGCAATGAAGGATTTGGGTGCTGCAAAACAAATCCTTGGTATGAGAATAACTAGAGATGGGAAGAATCACAAATTAACATTGTCTCAAAGTGAGTACATAAAAAAGGTGTTGAAAAGGTTTAATATGGAGAATGAAAAATTAGTTAGTATACCTTTGGCTAGCCATTTCAAATTAAGTAAGAAGGCGTGTCCCAAGACTTAGGAAGAAATGGCTCATATGTCTAAGGTTCCATATGCATCAGCAGTTAGAAGCTTAACGTATGCAATGGTCTGCACAAGGCCTGATATTGCACATGTAGTGGGAGTTGTAAGCAGGTACATGAACAATCCAGGAAAAGAAAATTCGATGGCGGTGAAGTGGATTCTCAAGTATTTGAGAGGTACCACAATTCAAGCATTATGCTTTGGTGGTTCAAACATTTCTCTACAAGGATATGTTGATGTAGATATGGCAGGTGATAAAGATAATAGGAGGAATACAATAAGGTATGTGTTTAGTATAGCTAGAAAAGCTGTCAGTTGGGTCTCAAAACTACAAAGTGTTGTGGCACTCTCAACAACAGAAGCAGAGTATGTTGCTGCTACAGAGGCTAGTAAAGAAATGATTTGGTTACAAAGGTTTCTTGATGAATTGGGTAAGAAGCAGGAGTTAGGCGGGTTAGACAGTGACAGCCAGAGTGCCATACATCTTGCAAAGAACCTAGCATTTCATTCCAAGACTAAGCATATACAACTCAAGTACCATTTCATACGAGCAACGTTGGAAGATGGACAGTTGAAGCCAGAAAAGATACACACTAGCCAGAATACTGCAGATATGTTAACAAAAGTTTTAATGAGAGAGAAACTGAGAATCTACTCAGTTTCAATTGGTATTCAAGTATGATGAAGAAGATGAGAAACAACTAGGTCCAAAGTGGAGTCATTGTCTAGCAAATGAAGTAGCAGTGGAGTTGCGATAATCAGTCTCCAAGTGGGAGATTGTTGGGTGTGGAGCCTGATTATCTTCTGTATTCAAAGGTTTCAGCCAGATGTATACCCTAGGAACACTGTACAACCCTCCACATAGGGGTGTGGGGGCCAATGGTCCCCCGACGGGGGTTCGGGGATAGCGCCCCCGAAGCCAAAAATAGATGTAAAATTGCCTTCTAAAAGTCTAGTAATTTCTAATCAATCCAAGCCGTTCATTAGGCGGATGATCTAACAGTAGAAGTTATGTTTAATTTAATTTAATTGTATTGCGTCTATGTAGATATGTATTCTGAGTGAGGAAGAGAGAGGATATTGAGAGCGAAGAGGGTGTTATAGTCTATCTGCTGTAGGTTGTATCTCTTTAGTTTTCTGGATAATATAAAAGGAAGGACTGGTTGTTTCTCTGTGGACGTAGCCCAAACTGGGTGAACCACGTATATCTGTGTCTCTCTTGTTTTACGAATTTTCTGTGTTTATATTTCTGCAATATTTTATGTGTCCCATGACTCCTTCTTCACCTCTTCCTCCTAATTATCCAGACATTCTATTATACATTGGGACCCTGACTCACAGGCTATCAAGACTTGATTTTAATTGTCCTTTTCCTTCGATGACCAATTTTGGGAGCAAGAATTCAGCTATGAGTGCTACTATCATACTTCTCTTTCAATTCAAGGAGGAGGTATTATTTCTATATCTACTATCACTTCTAGTACTACAATATTTGGCTCTAATTCCGTTCCATCTTCGAGTGGGGCACCCAAGCTTTTTCTTCCTACACTAGTTCCTTCCCCTTTGGGATGCCTTCTAGTGCAATTCCCTCAATTCCTCTATCCATCCCATCCATTGTTTTTGTAGCTATGACTTCTATGGCTAGCGGTTCAACCTCTTTTCAGGTTTTTCCTTTTGGAAGTGGTCATATACCTCATTCTAATCCTTCTTTAGGATCTCTTCCTTTTTCTACTCAAGGTCAAAGTTATAATCGTTTTCAAGGATAGAATAACCTTGCTTTTAATGGTTTAGGAACTAGGATTCAATTTTCTTTTTATCAAGAAGGGAGCATGCCTTACTCCTCCTTAAGTTCCTTTCAGACTTTTTCTCCCTTTGCTAATGCATAAAAACCTTACCAAGGGCTCTCCTTTCCTTTTAATACTTCTCTTGGGGGAAATATTCCTGGTTATGGTAACTTTTTGGTAGGAGTTGGTCAAACCTTGAATTTCTCTGGACCAAAAGGTTTTCCTTATGGTTCAGTCTCTTCTACGAGCAATCCTTGGCAACATGGTGCCTTTGCAAATCCATGATATTCTTTTTATACCGTTGAGAATCCGTCTCATAGTGGGTGGAATTCTCAAGCTCCTCATCACTTATCATTTTTAGCAACCCTAAATTTTCGAGATCTCTCAAAATTGTCAAACGATCCCATCCAATATAATCTGGCATCCATTTATTGTGTTCATCTAATTCTCTAATTAATGATTCAATCAAGTTAAGATTGTTTCAGCACACCTTAACTGGAAATGATGCTAAATGGTATATAGAGCTTAATGGGGGTAGCTTTGTTTCGTTTGGTAAATTGGCTACTATGTTTTTGAACCATTTTCAGTTGCCTATTTGGTATGATGCTAGAACTGAGTTATTGGCTAGTTTCCAACAAGATACAATGACTCACATTTCAAACCATATTCAGAAATGGTGGAGAAGGAAGAGGCTCATCAAAGCCTATATTCCTAATGAATTCCTTCTCAAATGTTTTTTAGAATATTTACAACCAGAAATTTCTAAGGATGTATCGCTCTTCAAAGTATTCACCGAAGAACATGCTATCTTTAGATCCCAACATTTAGAAATAATATATTCTGAGTCTGGGATCCTTGAGAATATTTTTCCTGATGTTCCTCGATCCAAGATTGATTTAGCTAAACCGAAGCCAGGTCCCCATGTTGACAGGATTATCAGATTGATCGATAATAGCATTGCTAACCTACTAAGTCAATTGCAGCAGTTGTTGTTACAAATTGCTTCTTCAATTCAGACATCACCGTCAATGTCTATGCCTTATCAATCTTTAGCTATTAACATTGTCCAATAGTCTGACCCCAAAGGAAAGCAAGAATCCAATGGGAAGAAAAAGGGATGATCTAAGAAGAACTGGGAAGGGTAATGCAAACAAGCCCAACAATAATACTGGGGAGGGTAAAAATGAGTCTAAAAATAAATTTAAGTTTCCTTAAAAATTGTGCAATGAAGAGCATTTAACTCATATTTTCCCTAAGATTCAGGACACTCAGCACTTGTTAGTGCAGTAGGGTTCTTCTAGCTCCCAAGCAATTCTAAATAACCCTTTTCCCCAAGGGAAACAAATTTTGCTAGTGAAAATGCTAGTACTGGAAACCCCACAAGGGGGAACCAGGAAGGGGAAAATCCATCAATTGTATATATGATGAGTACTCATGTCGATGTTGCTACAAGATCACCTGATTATGGTGAACCAGAATCCTCTAAGGCAAAGGTCGCTCTTGATGTTCCAGAGTGACTCCATATTGAGGCATGTAATTGATTCTATACCTCAGATGACGAAAGGCTCTATAAAACATTCAATGATTAACCCTAATGTCAGAGCTTCCAAGAACTACTCCGTTATTGAAGATATTTCCCAAAGCCCTTGTGCAATGTCTCTATTAGAGGTACTCCAGTCGTATCCATCACAAAGGAGTGCACTGCTCACTACGATTGGGGCCATAAATCTGAAAAACTCTCTTATTGTTACATTTGACATGTCAAATATTAAGAAGAGACTACCTCATCACACAAATTTCCAAATTAAATCAACATATTGAAAGATCAATATCTTTCAGATTGTAGTTGATGAGGGAGCTTCCACATGTGTCATGTCCATTCAATGTTGGAAAGCTATCGGATCTCCTCAAGATGTTCCTTCACCTACTCTCTTGACTGCATTTGATGGTCATTCTCATAGACCGCATGGAATTATTCCAGCCTTTCCCATCTATGTTGGTGGCAAGGTGGTCAATATAGAGGTGGAAATAGTGGATGCAAATTTGGATTGTAAAATTCTATTGGGCCAAAATTGGATTTATGAAATGGATGTCATTGTATCATCATTATTTCACATCTTATGCTTTCCCCATGAAGGGAGAATTGTTACTATTGATTAGATGGAGTATTCTCCAAAATTATCCAATGCATCCTCTAATTACTCCATTCCCTTGGTGAATAATCCCAAGCAGTCTTTTGAGAATTTAGGAGTTGGAATGTATTTCTCATTGATAGGTACTTTTGATATTCCTTCTCCTATTGTTGAAATAAATGTCATTTCATCGTCTAAGGCCCCTTCTCCAAGAGAGCTCTTCAGAACTCATTATTTTTCAAATCCTTGGCCCTTACCTTCTTCTACTACCACATTAGAAGCAGGGAAAGTGGGTGGAATGGCATATCCTATGTTTGTAAATGAAATTTCTTATCAATTTATTATTTACACTGGAGATTTTGTTCCTACTCCTCTTTCACTGAAGGAGTTGGATAGAATTGTGGTTCCGGCTTGGACTCTTGACTCTACTTCTTCTATGGACTGCCTTGATACTATTTTATGATCTGAGGAAGCAATCCTAGAAGCAAAGATGGGTTTATATAGACTGTGGGATGATTTTCATCATTGATCATATTTTCTCCCAAACTTGCGTGAAATAGAATCAATATTTTCTAGTCCTTCATCGACTAGTGATGTTCACACAATTTTAAACCCTTTAGCTCCAGCATAGGGTTTTTCCGAAGGCAACATGTCTATTTTTTCGGAAACTATTCGAGTGAATATCTCCAGGAATCCCAATATAATCAAGAATGTTTTCATCGGCTTCGAATTCTCCCCTAAAGAAATTAAAATATATATTGATCGTTTTAAATAATTTCGTGATGTGTTTTCTTGTTCTTATGAGGAAATTCCTGGAATTGATCCATCAATAGTCCAACATAAGATCAAGAATTACACGAATGCGAAGCCTATACAACAAAAGCTTCATCCGGTAAACCCTAGGAAAGTGTCATCTATCAAAGTATAGTTTGAGAAGCTACTCAAGGCATGTTTCATATACCCTACTTCATTCACTGAGTGGGTCTCAAATCCATTCCCGATTGATAAAAAACAAGGAACGATCCATGTATTCATAGAATTCAGGGATTTAAATAAGGCTTATCCTAAAGATAATTTCCCCAGACTGTTTATTGATCAGATTATCGATGAATGTGTGGGAAATAAGATTTTCTCCCTCATGGAAGGTTTCTCAGGTTATAATAAGATTACTATCCATCTTGAAGATCAACATAAGATAACTTATATCTACCCCTGGGATACTTTTGCATACAAAAAATGCCTTTTGGCCTTAAAAATGTTGGAGCTACTTTTCAGCTGACCATGTCCTACACTTTCCATGATATCAAACATATCATTGAAGCTTATTTGGATGACCTAGCTGCCCATTCTCAAAAGAGTATTATTCATCCTCATCATCTTTGATTGGTTTTTGTGCAATGTCTTTTTATAAAATTTGGTTGAATCCGAATAAATGCATTTTTGCTATTGCATCTGGTTGACTATTGGGATTCATCGTATCTACTGAAGGGATCCTTTCAAGGTTGAGGAAATACTTCAGTTTCCTCCATCGTCTACCATCCATCAACTTCAAAGTCTCCAAGGAAAAGCCAATTTCTTGAGGAGATTTATCGTCAATTACGATGAGATTACAAAGGGATTTATGTGATTGCTAAAGAAAGGAATTCCATTTCTATGGGATGATTTCGATCAACACTCATTCGATTCTTTGAAAAATGACTTGACCTTTGCTCCATTACTGAGTCCACCCGATTATAACAGGGATTTCCTCTTATATCTCGCTACGGCAGAATCAACCATCGGTATGGTTATGGTTTAGGAAGACGACTCTCTCCGTGAGAACATGATTTATTATTTGAGCCGAGGCTTGGCAGGTCCTGAACTATGACATTCTCCTGTAGAGAAATTAGATTTGGCATTTGTTCATGTTGTCCAATGACTTAGACACTATATTCTACTTAGAAAAACTTTTGTCTTCATGATTGTCAATCCATTTCAATTTGTTCTCAGTAGGCGACTGATTGGGGGCAGATATAACAGATGGATTGTTATTTTGCAAGAATTCAATCTCAAGTTCATGTCAGCCAAATCTAAGAAATCATTAGTATTTGTGGAATTAATCTCAGAGTTTCCTTGTGAAGAAGAAATAGTTTATGAGGAGTCATTCCTTGATGAGCATATTTTTATTATTTCTTCACAAGATCCTTGGTACGGAGATATTATAATATATCTTCAAACTTCGAAGTTTCCCCTCTCTTTTTCAAAGGATGAGCAAAGAAAATTGTGTCACTTAGTGAAAAACTATGTTATTATTGGTGACACTTTATATCGTCGTGGGGTTGATTCAATCCTTAGACGTTACTTAACCTTAGAAGAAGTTGAGTCGGTGTTGAATGATTGCCATAGTGGAGCTTGTGGTGGTCATCTATCTGGGCTTGCTACAACCAAAAAAATCTTGTATTTAGGGTATTTTTGGCCTTCGATTTTCAAAGATTGTATTGAAGCGATCAAAAAATGCCATCCCTGTCAGATTTATACTCAGAAAATGCACGCTCATCCAGCTCCACTCTTTCCTATTATTACCTTCGGTCTGTTCACAAAGTGGGGGATTGATTTTACAACTTGTAACCTGCCTTCGGAAAAGGATCATAAGTATATTATAGTAGCAATGGACTACTTTACTAAGTGGGCCAAAGCTATCCCCACTGTTGTGAATGATGGTGAAACAATAGCCCTGTTGCTTTTCAACCAAGTCATTTATCACTTCAGTATTCCAAAGGAGATTGTCACTGACCATGGTAGTCATTTCTAGAACAAGATGTTGGCTGAAGTGGATCTCAATTTGGGGTTCTAGCAAGAGCATTCATCTCCTTACTATCCTTAGGGCAATGGTCAGGTGGAGGTTGTGGATAAGTCCCTGAAAGTTATCCTGCGAAGGACAATTAATAAGGCTTGATCCAGTTGGCATATCATGTTATATCCCATGCTTTGGGCATACTGGATGTCAGTTAAGACTGCTACAGGTTTCACTCCTTTTCAACTAGTTTATGGTTTGGAATCGATCTTCCCTGTGGAATGTGAAATTCCTTCTCTTAAATTAGTTGTATAAATTATTCCATACACTTCTAGTCTTGAAGAACGTCTCATTCATTTGGAACATCTTGATGAGCAACATCGATATTCTGCAAAAATTAACGAATCTCATAAAAATAGAGTAAAATTCAAATGCGATAAGGTTGTACATCCTAGGGTTTCCTCTGAAGGTGACCTTGTCCTAGTCTACGACCAAGACAAAGATGCCTTGGGGGCGGGTAAGTTTAAACCCATGTGCTACAGTCCTTTTATCGTTAAAAGGGTCTTAAAAAGGGATCTTACAAATTTATTTATTTCGATGGAAACAAACTGTTAGAGCCCAGAAATGGGCTCTATCTTAAAAGGTATTATTCCTAGGTTTCTTCCTAGCATTTTCTTGGTTGTAGATATTGTATATATTTATGCATATTTGTCTATAGGTTTCTTAGTGATATCGATATTTTTTATCTTCTTTAGTTGTTATTGATGGATGATTTGGTATATCTAGGGTTCGCCGATGGTGCTAGTCGACATGCCCAGAATTTTGCTTCCATGGCTTCGGTGATTTACTATCAATCCAGTCAGTTGTTGGTTCCAAGAGGCATATGTATCGTCCCTACTTCAAATAATGTTGTTGAATATATTGTTGTGGTTAACTTACTATGTGAAACAATATCTCTTGGTATTGATTTGTTAATAGTATACTTGGATTCACAAATGGTTGTTTCTCAGTTAAATGACATCTATCACATGAGAGATCCTTATTTATATCATCAATTTTTGAGAGTGCGTTTACTACAAAAATGATTTAATTTTATCACATTTATTCATATTCCATGATCAAAAAACTCATTTACTAACTCCATAGCTACTCAAGCATTCTATAGACATATTAATCATTCATCACATTAAAAATAAAAAATAATAAAACATCATCTGTATATATGATCATCACATCATGAAACTGTCTGTATATAGATAAAGGTTTTATGTTCAAAATGTTATACAAAATCAAGAAAAAATGTGCTACAAAATTAGGGCTTAAGCCCAATCATTCCTATCAAAATCTGGACCTCTCTAATCTATATCTATGGGTCTAGCCCCAGATGTGAATCTCGAAAGAAGATTATGGCAGTAGCTACCTGTCGGAAGAGCCGCACCCAATCTCGTGGTACTCCTATTACACGTCTCTGCATAGCCTCTGGTATATCCTCTATCACTGCCATAGGTACTTGGTGAGTTGACCTCTCCAAGTTCCTCTATATGGTATGGAGAAGTCTCTCAATCTCAACTACAACACTATCTACGTGTCTTCCATGACGCCTATGTCTGGGTAGACCCTCAGATCTTACTAGTCCCACATATGTATCATGATCAAACAATTTTGTAAGAATTTTTTGTCTCATAAAAAATAATTTCAATTCATAATTTTTGAAATCCAAAAAAATCAAACAACTTTAAAAATTTAAAAATAATTTTACCTATGGCAACCCGTGTAGCGTTTGGTGGAAGCACTAGATCTGGATCCTTCTCTGAAGTCCATACCTGCATAGGGGTATTCCTCAATGGAAATGACTTTTTGTTCCCTCTAAAGGAAAAACTCGTCATCAAAAGTTGTTCTAGGGACCTTGCCACCCACTAGTATTTTCATCAAATCAACCCATCTACCTATACATGGATCCCTTGGGCTGTTGATGGCAGAGATCACTTTGGGTCGAAGCCCTGGTATCCTCTCAAAGAAGAAAGTGAAAAGGATGGTACCATACCCAAAATGTTTGGTATTACTCTTTTTAATAGAAGTGAGTTTCTTTTCAGATTAATTAGGAGGGTTGTACAACAATCAAATACTGTGACGAGGCAATTGACTGCTAGGCTCATTGTAACACACGATGCTTGATGAAATGAAGTTGAACCTGCTGCCCTCATAATAGTAAAAAGGAGAATTATGAGGGATAGACTCTCCATGTTCTTTATTGGAATCCGTGTCCCTACCTTCTCATTATTCCGAGGGAAATATATGTGAATATAATCATCTACGTTGAGGCTGCCTCTGGCCTTCCCTTGCAAGTTAACTGGCTCTCCTCTCTAAGAAAGTCCAATGATGAAGTAGATATCTTCTACTTCAATTCACAAGGGAATTTGATCAATCATAAAAGCATCATCTTCTAGATCCCAGTAATTCACAAGGATCTCCAACAACCTTGTGTTGGTTTTCATATTAGGCATTTTGAAAAAATTCAATAATCCACACCCTCTCAATGCATCTAGTGGCAATGGATCATTCATTACTTCATTGTCTACTGCACTATGTTCTCTTTCTTTCCATGTGATAGTCATCCTGCAATTCAAGCACTTTTATCCATTAAAATTCATGATTTGAAATTTTTCATTGCACACACACGGATTCACTACATACACAGTCGTGTATAGGGCTTACTCATATGCGACTTAAATATGCCCAATCCACGTATGTGCAGTGTAAAAATATAAAAACAAGATCTATATGGTAAAATTCTTGAAAAAATTATTGAAATGTACATAATTCATTGAAATATCAAATTTGAGGAATACCTGGATGTTTGGTAATTGTTCGGGCCAAGAAATATTGTGGATTGTGGTTCTTGATCTTTGCTCTAGAGCTCCTTTTCTCAATTGTTCAAACATAAATGAGGTTTGTTGAAGCCAAAATGTCTATTTATAACTTGTAATTTGAAAAACTTTTTAAAACCCACTTTTATAAATTTTATGTTTTATTTTTAATAATTTTATAAACTTTGTGATCTTTTGTCTTTGAGCACTGGGATAGGTTGTCTTTCAGGTTAAATTGAAGACTTTTATATTTTTTCTACCACTTTTATTCCATGAACACAGACCTGTCTTGAAAAGTATCATTTTTCATCACTGGCATATAGGTTAGGGAAGATCACTTTTTCGTTGCATTATGCATTCTAGCCTCCATATTGCAATATGTTTCCTTAGGGTCGAAACCATTGTGTTATGATTCTTAAAATCATTTTCACTCGCTGAATTATAAAATCATGACATGCTGGTAGAGCCTTCCTTTACATGGGCTTCCTAGTGAGATCCTCGTTGACATATGTTTCCCATGCTGTAAATATTGAGTAGGCTCGAGAGTCCTCTTTAGTCCTGCCATGACTTTTTGCAATGAAGCTTCATTTCCCTTCTTCTTCATTTTCTTTCTGGATTTATACCCTAGAGGTTCCCACATGTTGCATTGTACTGTTGCATTACATGTTGAATATTTGTACCTTTTTGGCCTTAAGCTGGCTTCACTTGGAATCATGTATACGCCACTTTTTGACCATGTATTTTTGCAAAATCAACCTTGAAATCACTTAGCCTTTGCAACTTGACATGTTTTGCTCGTGGAAAGAACATTCCTTTGGGTGTCATTGACTAGTTTTGTCACCTTGAATTGAGCACAGGAATGTTCCCCTCCCATGAACTAGTGCATCTGCATTTGGACACTCATTCTTTCCACTGTACGATAGGCATTCTTTTATTCCTTTTCAAGCTTTCCAAATATGAAAAGGACAAAAAAATATATATATTCCAAAAAGAGCGGGAACGGAAATTTACTTCCATAATTGATGATAGCAAGAGTCAGTTGTGTCACCCTTGAACAAAGCACTCAAAACAAGTCTTTCCTCCATCGAGATGGGATTTAGTTTGACTTAGGAGAGCCATAACCTTATTATTAATTCAATACTCCTCTGATTGGTTATCTATTCCAATTATATGGCAACTTTGTTTATGCCTCCTACATGACAAACTTATACAAAGTTATCATATGCTGCCATAAAATCACATTTGGGTGGTGCTTCTGTTCAAGGGAATTAAAACTGAGTTGGCCTTTCTGCGGTGTCTCTTAACTCATATTCAGTCGGCCATACCTGATCTGTTAGAATTATGTTCAATATCACATCAACTATTTGGTCCTTTGTTCATGCTAGTTTGAGAAGGTCTCCATTGACTTCTTGTTGGTGGTTCTAATCTTATCGACTTCGACACATTTCTCTGAGAGCAGGCCTAGAGCTGCAACCTGGCCCTATTTACATCATTGATAGGTGACCTTGTCCTCAACATCAATCAATATCACGGGTCTTTGCCTAAGAGGTTTCCCTTGTGTTCGACGTCATCTTCTATTATCACACATTGGGATTCGTGCAGTACCTTGGTTTCCATATGACCCTATTGGTGGATTCCTCGTCTCTATGTCATCTTTCATTATTGGTTGGTTCAGGGGGTTTATGTCATGCACTAGCCACATCTTATGTACACCATAAAAATGCTTCAGTATGGTTACTTCATCTTTCTTCGTCTAATTCCTTCAATATTATTGGCCTGCAGGTTACACTCGCATTGGATTGATGTAGGATGCCTTAATTCATGCCTTCCAGCATATCTTTTCCCATAGACTCTGATTCATTGCTCTAGGAATAAGATCTAGAGTCCTTTTTTCAGTACCTTTGGGTTTGCAGTCATTAGTGGCAGACTCCTTCATTATCGACAGTGAGAATACATCAATGTCTCTTGATTGATATATTTTGTCAATTGTTTGACTTCAACTCATTTATTCACACTTTTTAGATTGTATTGGGGTATCGTGACTCTCATCGTCATTATTGGTGAGTTGTCTCGTGTTTGTGAACGCTATACATCAATGACCGGTAACCAAACAATTTCTCACATGGTCGACTTCAACTCATTTATTCCCATAGTGTAGAAATGTACCATGGTCGAAGGTGAAGACCTCGGGTTGCATCAACATTTCATGGTTCACATGTCAGTCCCTCCAGTTTACTGTCAATGACACCATCCACCTTTTATGTTGCAGTTCATCACAACAACATCCTATATGTTGGCACTCGAGTTGCATGCAGTAACATTATTCCACTTTTTGACTTGGTACTTTTGAGGATAAGTTATGTGAATTCAGTGATCATATATCTACTTCAACATCATTGATCAGTTTTTCTATATGTGATATTGTGGCATGGCCTTGATATGTACTTTTGCGGCTATGATAAGATGATCCACTATGTATTTCTCAGTTTCCTTTATACTTGTATACGTATTGGATTCACTCCTACACTTGATATGTAGACATGATTTACTATCTCTAAGCATGGGTATGCCCACCTCATACATGAGATTTCAACCTAATCTCTTCAATTGGTTTGGCAAGCTGGAATCTGGTGATCTCCTCCCAAGTCCTCACATGATTATTTCTATACACTTAATACATTTTGACCATCATGCACCCCTTTTCACCTCATATATTAGGGGGCATCTATTATAACATCATATACCACCTTTGTATACTTGATGCTCTGATTCATGGTCTTGGGCAACCCTTTCCCTTTAGATTTGGTTCAATTATTAAAAAACATTATTTTAAATTCCATACGTGACTCTGCCCTTCAAAAAATGCATGCACATGTGGGTTCAGCTATACCCAACCCACATATATGATTTAAAATATGAAAAAAAAAATTATAAAATCTCCATTTTTGGGGTTGGGTTTATGGGTTACATCGGAAGCCTACCTACAAGAGACAGTGACCTAACTGGATCTCAACTAAATAAATTGTTTCGAGGTGATATAAATACACCTCATGGAGAATTCCTAAGGGGAGAGAAGGAGAGGATATTGACATTATATCCAACCTGTCCCTAATCAAGTCTGACTTATCCCTATGCCTCCTGCACTTCTAGCTATAGGAAACCCCTGTTTCCTCATTGTGATGTCCATCTCCTTTATATGGCATCCATGTGTGTGTTTGAAAGAGGATTGTTGAGGCTTGGGCTGGACAGATCTAGAGGAAGCTTTCACTTGGAGCCATGGATGAATCAAGTTGTATTCTTCCACATGCTTTTGTAGTCATCAATAAAGAAGCTTTGTCTTGTTCATGATGTTATGATATTAATGATTTAATTCATGCGTTAATCTAACTTATGTATGATTTCATGTTTTATACTTATATCCTTATATGATCTAACATCTATATCATGAACATGCTTTGAACTACTGCTGGTATATGTGATTTTCTTGGATGAGTTGCAGGTTTTGAAGCATTGGAGAAAGTAGAGAGTTTGGACCCTATGGGAACGACCTCAAACATAGGACCTTCAGGTAATATTTCTTCTCCCTAGTTTAATAGTTTATATATTAAGGCTTCTTTCTTGTTTTCTTCTTGTTGGTGTATGCCCTCTGCTCTGTTGGGGTTCTCAACCCATACCCTAGAGTGTATTATGCCCATAACAGGAGGTTCTCAAACTATCAAAGGAAAACTAGGTTATGGCACAAAATTGGATGAAACAACAAGCAGATCAACATCACAATGAAAGGGAATTTGAAATGGGATAGGGTGTTTGTGAGACTACAACCATATAAAGTAATGTCCCCCAAGAAATAAAATAAGGACAATAAATTAGCTCCAATTTATTATGTCCCCTATAAGGTGTTGCAAAGGATTGGAAGTATGGCTTACAAATTGGATCCGCCTCCATCTTCACGTGTAAACCCAATGTTCCATGCTTCTTTCTTAAAAATGGTAATCGGTGATAAAATCCCAATGAAAAATATTCCACAAGAGATTAGTGAAGAAGGAAATTAATACTAGAACTAGAAATAATTTTAGAAATAAGGACTACGAAATTGAGAAATATAGAAATTACTGAGTACCTCATCAAATGGAAGAGCCTACCACTAGAAGAAGTGACATAGGAAGGTTAGTTGTTCATGTAAAAAAACCCACAAATAGTCAAGAGTTGAGGGAAACACTTCTTTGAAGGGGAGGTGCATGTTAAGCTCTATACAAGCCCCACCTAAAAACCCCTTATTAATCCTGAGATAGTGAGTGATTACATTTCTATTGTTATATTGTTATGTAGATTAAAACCCCTCATGGTCCCATTTTATTATAATTTCCCTTTGTCTCCTATATATACTAAGGAGACCTAGTGTTAACATCATCATATATTATGTTGTTCATTGTATTTACGATAAAAGGAGGTTTCCCCCTCAAAGTGGACAATAATTATTGGTTTCCAAATTCACTCATACGTGAGTGGAATGAGTATGGAGTGGTAGGTTAGTTTAATATTAAAATAGTTATTTAACATTTATATTGAATTTTAAATTTTAAATTAATTTAATTAATATATAAAATTTAATTATTATTTAGATTAATTAGTTTATAAATAGTTAATTATATTAGTTAGTTAGATTAATTAATAACAGTTTATTAAATAGTTAGTTTAGTTCATAATTAACAATTAAATTAGAATTAATTATCAGATAATTAGAATTTTAATTTAGGATTAGATTTTTAATTAAAATTCTGATTTTTTAGCCTAGCAACAAAATTTCCAGAATTATGCCAAATTTGACTCATCAACTTTGGAGGCTCATAGATTCAGTTTTACTTGGCCAAACGAGGCCCAGGACGGCTCATTGGAAAGATAAAATCAAGGAGAACATTTCTGAGGAGGTTTCACTAATATATTTAGTTATTTATTGGGTCAAAAATCAAGCAAAAAATCAAGCTCCGAATTTTTAAAACAAAATTAATTTTCTGAGTTTTATTTTCTGCATTTTCATTTGTTCAAGCTTCTTCTGAATGCAAATCCATTCGTCAATGATATCCTTGGCCAATTAAAGCATCCCAAGCATCAATAGAGAGCTTATATTTTATTTTCATTTAATTAATTAAATTGAATTTGATTGGATTTGTTTTAATGCCAGAAATGACATTTTGATTTTATGGTTGCATCTTAATTTATTTTGATTTCTTTTTGCAGAAAAACAGTAGAAGAGATATGGAGAAAAGGATATCAATCAATGAGAATGATCCAGCAATTAAAGATTGGAATTTTGAGCAAAAAGAATTGAATTTGGCAGATTTTCTTCAACAAACTCTCCTCTAAAAAAATACCTTTGAGATATTATAAATAACAGATTGCAGAATGCAATAAGAGCTGCTCTCCTCTGCAATTCTTGAATTCTAAAAGAACTTTTGTAATAGGGATTTAGAGTTGTAGGAGGGAGGAGTGGAATCCCAGATCTGGGGATTATTGAGGTTTTTATTTTACATTCCAAGTTATGTATAATGAACAAAGTTTGCACTATTATAGCTTTGCTTCTGAAAGCAAAAGCTCAGGCATTGTAAAGGACTACTAGAGACCAGAGCTGGAGAAATGGATTCAATAAATTGGTATTTTTGAATACTATTATTTTAATTGCTGGTTTTATTTTATGATGACAGAATTGTGTCAATTTACTTACATATTTGTGCAATTTTGTCGGTATGGGTAATTTTTCTCTATTTTATGTTATTATTATCTTTTCTCTTATGGGCTGAATTATAATTTCTAAGTAACTATTTACTCATAAATCTATCTTTTAAAATTCATTTGTTGAATAGTGATATGTTGAGAAATTCTTCCACATATTATTGTTTAATAATTCAAGTTACTAATTAAATGATCAAAATCATTCTGAGAAATTTTTCTTGAGTGTTGTTGATTGATTATTTCAGTTAAGAGGTCTCAATAGGATGTGTGCGGTATTCATAATGTCAGTTAATTGAACTACTTCATTAGCTTGATATTCATTATAATCCAGACATATTTAAATCCCAATACTTTAAATATCTTGCTCTTGGTTGGGTTAAATCTATACCTGCCTAATTGAGATAGGATAAAGATAGTTCATTTCGCTTGCATCTTAGAATAAGTTTGCATTTAGATTAATTTCTACATTCTTTTAAGTCCTCTTCCCAAAGAGGCAAAACTTTAGTAGTGGATTGGCTGAGCCCTAAATCAACTTAAGGATCACTTTCTTCCCTGATCAGCAATAGGGCTGATCTGATGTCTCTTCTCCATTGGTGAATGAAAGTCATATTTTAAAGCCATTGGAGATTGAGAGAAGGTAATTGGACCTAGTTGAACCAGTCGGAACCACCATTCCAAATGGAAAAGGAGCTGCTTTAAGGTATGAATTGGGTGGTCATCCCCCATGTTGTTGCAGCGATTTTCGAGGCTTCAAGAGCAGGCTATAACCAATCATAGTCCCATTTTATTATAATTTTTCATTTGTCACACATACACACACTAAGGAGACCTAGTATTAAGATCATCTAATATTTTTTTGTTCATTGTATTTACTATAAAAGGAGGTTTCCCCCTTAAATTCGACTATAATTATTGGTTTTTTATCATTTTTAAGGTGCAAGGATATCAAATTTTGATATCAGATCTCTTGATCCTTTGGTTTTGCTGCGTCAAACATGTCATCCTGGAATTTTCTCTATAACTCTTTCTGGTAGGTTCCAACTGATGAAACCTACAAAAGTTTGTGAAGACATCTTTAGAAATCTCTGGTTCGTTTTTTAGACATTTTTTCACTATATTTTCAGAGGTATGGTCCAAGAAAGTTAGGATTTCTGATTTATCCTAAATTCTATCTCAAACATGTCAATTTGACATTTTCACTATAACCTTTTTAGTTTGAGGCTTCATATCATGAAACTAGGACCACATTGAGAAAAAATTGTGTTAAACATCTATTCCAAGTTACAGATCTTGTTCATTATACTTATGGATTTATACCCAATGGAAGTTAAGGTTTGTGAATAGTCATGAAACAAATTTTAAACAACTTAACTTGGTTAATTTTCTATATCTTCATGTTTGGAAATTTTCATACTCTTAATCTTCAGAAAATTTAGGAGACATATAGGTACCTCAAGTACAAGTTTCAAAATTATATTTCAAGAATTGGACACATTGAATTATATACAAGTTTTCTCATTGGAAGAGACAAAAATATCAGCAAGTTTTGGGAAAGTTACTAGAACTTTCAATTGGCACATCAGATTCAGTTCACACCCACGAAAGTGTAGAAACTACATATCAAAGTATTACAGAACAAATATTTTATCGAGAAGGGATAAAATCTTCGATATATATCAATAAATATTTATCCATTATTCAAATTAAGGTATGTAACTTACTAGTGGCCTAACTATTCATTATTAGATCTATTTTTTTGTTTTAATAAAGAGGAGGGATATTATTGTTTTCCAAAGCACCTCCAAAGAAGGCTAATACACTAGTTAAATCTACTAAAGGACCATCCTTGACTCATGAATAAACTGAATAATTATAATTTAGGTTACCTCAATTAGAGAAGGAATTTAACGAAATGAATGGTAGTATGTTGAAAGGGGTGGATTTCTCAAGTTCTCAAGAAACACTTAAAAGAGAAATGGAAAAGAATACAAATGAAAATAAATAAGAAATAGAAAATAAAATGAATGAAAATAAGGAAGGAATAGAAAGGAAGATGAATGAAAATAAGGAAGGAATAGAAAGGAATATTAATGAAAATAGGGAAGTAATAGAAAGGAAGATGAATGAAATTAAGGAATAAATACGAAAATCCATGATTGTTATGGAAATCTTGGAGAGGCATCCTAAAAGGGATGTGGAGATCCAAGGATATCATGTATATAAGGAGAAGCATATTGTTGAGAATCAATATCATATGGGGAGTATGTTATCACAATTGGAGAATAAAATTTTTGAATCACATAACCATAGTCATGAATTTTCGATCGAATATCCACATCATTAGGGCTTTAAGTTAGCAACAAGGAATGACTAGATTCTGAAGATTGATATGAGGAAGTTTGATGGTAATGATCCTGTAACATGGATACTTTAGATGGAGTAATACTTTGATATACACCAAATGGAATCATTACAAAAGGTAAATATCCCATCCATGTTTCTAGAACAAGACAAACATCTACGGTATTAATGGCTTTGGTAAAGAAAAAAGGACTATATTATCTTGGTCCAATTTTATAGAGGAATTTATAGCGCATTATGGGGATATTAAGAGCAATGCTTTATTTAGTCAACTAGTAAATATTGAACAAAAAGGTCTAGTTACAGAGAACATTCAACAATTCCAAAAGTTGAGTCTCAAAGTAAAGAATATTTCATAAGATAACTTGTTAGTCTCATTTATGAGAACTTTAAAGGAAAGCATCCAATATGAGGTGTGTTTATTTGAACCTAAATCTATAGAGCTTGCTTTCATTCTAGCAAGTAAAGTTTGTTAAGAAATCAATGCTTATGTGAATTAGGGTTTATTTGTCTTTCTTGATAATTACTTGTGAATTATGTTGGATTCTTTTACTTCTTTGTTCGTTCATATTTCATCAGGAAATTACCAAATTATATGTATATGAAGATCATAAGAACAAGAGACACAAGATGTAGGTGCTCAACTAGGGAAAAACCCTTATAAGGGGAAACTCAGTCAAGAACTCTTCCTTCAGCAGATTCAAATCAAGATGAGACACTCCCACACTTCTTAGACCTAGACAAAGACCTCCTCCAATGACCAAGTCAGCCCTTCCCTGCAACATATGATCTTGATAGAATACTCCAAGTGACAGATTCCCAACAACAATTTCAGTCCATAATTTCGCCCACTTAGCAACAAAACTTTGACCCCTAGCAATATAATTTCAGACCTATAGTAGACACATATTTTCGGCCCCAACAACTGCCCAAAATCTCGATTTAGTTTTTCCAACTTTCATCTTCCATATACTTCACACTCTTTTTCTTCCTCTCTTTCTTGAAGATCAAACTTGTTGAGTGAATGTGACAAATAGGTTGAATTGCCTCTCCTTATATAACCTTTTTGTTGGGTCAAAATTCCCTAATTTAGGCAGAATTCTTGGGGATAGGGATAGCTTGGTGTGGAGGTGAAAAATTACCTTTTTGGCTAAAAAATAATTCTTTTTACATGATACAAAATCCCAAGAAGGGTCTAATAAAAATGACAATTAATCTAATGGTTCAAGACAAAACCTAGAAGTCTTCAATGGAGGCTTTAACCTAGACAATGATGACCCAAGCATGAAAACCATTCTTTAGTAAGTCATTTTCTTTAATAATAAATTTTATTTTGATTAGTACAATTATGAAGACCAATAATAGTTACATTCTTCAAGACTCCCTCTTAACTAAGGAGGTATTCATAACTACACATATACAAGTACATGGAAGATTTAAAAATGATATGAACTACGAAGAGTTCTAAAACACTCAATGTTGTGAACTAGGTACATGAATAGGGTAATCTGTTTAGGTGGGATTAGGGGGACTAAAGATTTATCCAACTCTAGGTACCATTAGGATTTTAAGCTCTACCACCAACATAGGGATCTAGGTGTGTATCCAAGGTTGAAGCTCCATGACCAACGCCACCCTCCCTATTTGGGATCTAGACATCAACTCATAGGTCGGTCAGATGGCATCCCAAGAATCTTACCATTAGATGCTTCATCTCTCGCTATAAACTAAATATGTAACATCAACCAACCCAATCATGCTTCTAAAATATTCAAACTTCTTATTTGGAAGAGACTTCTTCGGTACATCAGTTACTTGTTCATATGTTGGAATATATTGTAGCTTCATGATCCCATCTTGAACCCCAATCCTAATTTAGTGGTACTTTTTGTTGATATGCTTCATCCTTGCATGGAATATAGGGTCTTAAAACATCTTGATGTTGCTTTGATTATTACAATTTATCATTGTAGGTTCCAAAGGCTTTCCAAGCAAATTTGACAAGAGTTTTCTTAACCAAACAACTTCCTTTCCTACTTTACATGCAACAATGTATTTTTTTCAACACTACTTAAAAAAACAAGATATTGTTTTCTACTCATCCATGAAAACATTGCAAATCCCAAATTGAAACATCCATCGATAGTGCTTGTTCCATCAGTCTCACTGCCACCCCAATCTGAATCGGTAAAACATGTTAACTTGACTTTCTTTCCATCATACTTTAGGTAGTGATGTATAATGCCACGTAAGTATCTCAAAATATTATTGGAAGTTATCCAATGATCAGGACAAGGCTCCAACTGAAATTGAATTAGAAAATTTACAGCAAAACATATATCAGGTCTTGCATTTACCAATTACATCAGAGAACCCACCAACTTATAATAGCTAGTAGGATCGATGAGACTAGAGTCGAAGCTTCTCAACTTCTTGAGATTAGTGATAATGGGAGTATTCATAGGCTTGGAATCCATCATACTGATTTTTTGAAACATCTTGATTATGCATTTTCCTTGACCCAGATATATCTCACCAAGTTTTCGCCAGACTTCCAAGCCCAAGTAACAGTGCATGAGTCCAAAATATTTCATTTCAAATTCAACTACCAACATTTTCTTTCCTTCTAGTATTCTACGCTTCACACATTTAATAAACAAATAATCCACATATAGTAGTATAATGATTGTTTCATTCTTCACCACCTTGATGTATAGGTTTGGATCCGTAAAAAAATTTGACGAACCCAATTCTTAAGAGATATGCATCCATCCTTGCATACCATGCCCTAGGAGCATTCTTTAAGCCATATAGGGATTTATTTAGTCTGAAAACATGTGTATCTATGATATTTATTTCGACGCCTTCCAGTTGTTCAATGTATAATTCATTAATGATTCCATTTAGAAATATTTTCTTAACATCCATTTGATGGATATTCCACCCCATAGTATCATCTAGCGAAACCAAAGATCTTATAGTAGTATACCTAGCAGTAGGAGCAAAGGTTTCTTCATAGTATATACCTTCCTTTTGTGAGAAACCCATTACAACAAATCAAGATTTTTATTTTTCTATGCTTCCATCAACTGCATGTTTTATTTTCAAGATCCATTTGGAAGTGACAACCAATTTGTCACTAGGTCTAGGAATGATTTCCCAAACCCCATTCTTCATGATAGATTGATATTCTTCTTGCATCGTCTTCTTCCATTCTTCTTGATGAGAAACTTCTTCAAACGTATTAGGTTCATCTTCTATAAATTTTGTCATGTATGATGCATAACCTGAGTATCTCTTTTTTCTTTTTCTTTATCTAAAATTTCCTTTGGTAGCTCCATGTCCTTCAACATATTCAGGTGTATCTTTTAACTATTTTGGTCTCTTCTTAATTTCGAGAATGATTACAGGTTAAATAGGCTCACTTGGTCCTTATTCTACTTCTTCTTCTTGGTTTTTAGTTGTCTTGTCATGATGCTCTTCTTCTTAAAATAGTGGTACACATTCACCATCAGATTCAATTGGTATATCCTTGTATATTTTGTAGGCATGATTTTCATCAAATATAACATCTCTGCTAACTTCAATTTGTCTTCATTCCTTGATGTAGATTCTATAGGCCTTTAACAAAAGGCTATAGCCAACGAAGATTCATTTTATGCTTATAGAGTCCAACTTCTTTCGCTTGTCTTTCATAACATGGATGTATGCGGGACACCCAAAGATTCAAAGGTTTTTTTACACATGGCTTCTTCCCTATGAAATCTTCTTCTAGTGTCATATTATCAAGGATTATATGTGGACTTCTATTTTGTATATATACTGATATCATGGTTGCTTCTCCCCATATATATTTTGGTAGGTCTTGATCAAATATCATAGTCCATATGCATTCTTCAATGGTTCTATTCTTCCTTTTTGCAACTCCATTTTGTTTGTTGTTGTAGGGAACAATGAGCTCCCTCTTAATACCTACTTCTTTTCAATATGTAATTAATTATTTTGAGGTCTATTCCCCTCCATTTTTGGATCTCAAAGTTTTTATATTTCTTTTGGTTAAGGTCTGCACTTCATATATAAATTCCTTGAACTTTTCAAATACTTCATCCTTAGTTTTGTGAAGGTAAAACCATGTCTTTCTAGACTAGTCATCAATGAAGGTCACACAATAAATATGGCCTCCAAGAAATTTTTTAGACATCGGCCCACACACATTAGAATGAATGAGGTCTAATATCTCCTTAGACCTTGTATCATTGCTTGTAAAAGGTTTCCTTGTATTCTTTCCCAAAGCACATCCCTTGCATACTCCTTCATGATCTGCCTTAATGTTGGGTATTATCTTGTAATGAATATTCCCATATATTCTATGCCAAAGTTTGATAGGGTTGATCTCCATGTGAAATAGGGCTTGAGGAGATGGTGTTATAAATCTATATAGTCTCCCCTCATGAACTCTAATAATCTTTTCTTATTCAATACTTGAATATTTTCCCCAAACCAAAATTTTCCATCTACAAAAGAAACCCTATATCCTTTATCTTCTAAACAAGAAATTTAAAGTAAATTCTTTTTCAAACATGATACATAGATAATGTTGTTGAGATGTAGATTTTCTCCATTTTCCAACTTCAATGATGTAGATCCAAGGCCCTTGACTGCATAACCATTGTTGCCTCCTAGCTCCACTAAATGTGATGATGGTTCCCTTGATAGAGTATGAGTTTGTCCACATTCTCCAATCATATGTCTAGATTCTCAAATATTAATGATACATGTGTTGTCATCATCAATAGTACCTGTAAGTGCAACAAAAAAGACCTTCACTCTTGACTTTCCTAGATAGATTGTAGATGATTCTTCCAATCCAACTTCCTGCAATTCTTACAATATTGAATCCCATCTTCAAGTAACTTTCCAAAGAGGGAGTAAACTTTTCTTCCAAGCCAAAAAGGTGATCTTCAACCTTCTTTGGCCTTAGCTCTGATACCATATTGATAAATTAATGCTTATGTGAATTAGGGTTTGATTCTTCTTTCTTGATAATTACTTGTTAATTATGTTGGCTTCTTTTACTTCTTAGTTTGTTTATATTTCATCAATAAATTACAAAATTATACGTATATGAATATCAAAATAAAAATATACACAAGATGTAGCCACTCAGCCAGGGAAAAACCCCTATAAGGGGAAAATACAATAAAAAAACTCTTCCTTTAGTATATTCAAATCAAAATGAGACACTCCCAGACTTATTACCTAGAAAAAGACCTCCTCCAACCACCAAGTTAACCCTTCCCTGCAACAGATGATCTTGATATAATACTCCAGGTGACAAATTCCTAGTAGCAACTTCAGTCCAAAATTTTTTCCCTCCAGCAACATAACTTGGGCCCCCAACAACACAATTTTAGCCTTGCAATAGACAAAAAATTTCAACCCCAACAATTGCCTAGAAACTTCGTACGTGTGAGAGATATATAGCCCATAAACTTCATTTAGTTTTCCCAAAAAATTTCATCCTCTTCAAGCTACTTCACACCCTTTTTCTACCTCTCTTGCTTGAATATCAAACTTGTTGAGTGGAAGTGACAAATACGTCGAATTGCCTCTCCTTATATAGTCTTTCTACTAGGTCGAATTGCCTTAATGTAGGTCAACTTCTTGGAGACAGGGGCGACTTGGTGAGGAGATGAAAAATTACCTTTTTGACTCAAAAATGATTATTTTTACATGAGACAAAAGACCAAGAAAGGTCTAATAAAAATGAAAATGACTCTAATCACTCAAGACAAAACCTAGAAGCCTTCAATGGAGGCTTTGACATATAAAATGATGACCCAAGTGACAAGACTCCAAATTAGACATAAGTTAAGGCCCATCTAGCCTTTCTTAGGCACATGAAGGCTATATTAAAACTCTCCTTCTACACTTAATATTTGTTTTAGATTTAATATGTTCATTAGGAAGGTTTATGGATAATTGCATATTTGTGCCTAATATTATTTATTTTTGTAGAATATTGGGCAGATTATGGAGATTTGGAGGAGGAAATAATTTAGGGAGTTTCTACCTACTACAATAGGATAAATATTGGATAATAAATTAATAAATATTATGAAATTATTGCAAAAATTCTAGAGCTCCAATGATTGAGAAAATCTAGGAATGTGTTCCTTATAATTTAATGTAGATTCCTAGTGTTGGGAACCATATCCACTATTTGAGGTATTTTGGAGGGGAAATATTTCTCCTTTCATGGGGAATGCTTCCTAATCATTTTTTATAAGTACCAAGTCGAATTTGCCTCTAGGTGTTGATTTTGATTAGTCTTCTTATGGAGAGAAATCGCATTTTTGTAGCTCCACTTTGATTTGACTTGCAGGGATGTAATTGTATTGATGGAAATAAGGAAGCTTGGTGCCATGTTCAGCTTCTAAATCTTGGTCTCCTTCACAGGACTCTAATTTTCCTTGGGCTTGGCCATCTCATGAGCCTCAAATCCCTTTTGTATCATTTACTTTTCTTCCTTTCACTTCTTATTCACATGCATCTCTTGTTCTTGTCTCTTTCTATTTACACATTTAGTATTGATGATTTCTTGTTGTAGGATTGGGCTAAATGGTTGAGGTAAGTTATTTCACAGGATTAAAAGCATGATTTCATCCTTTTAACATATTTGTAATTTCATAGTAATCATTGAGCTACTTGGATTAGTTTTCTTATTCCCAAATCTAAACTTCTGGAAGTCCCTTGTGGCAAATAGTAGTAAATTTCTGCTATTTTTTAGAATATGCTAACACACTTCAATCAGGTTGATTCAACTTGAATTATATCAAAAAAAAAAAATCTATTTAATAAAAAAAATTACCCCATTGCATTCTCACTTTATTAGGTTAGGCATTTGATAGATTAACTAGTTCACTAGTTCTCGAATTTCTAGATTTTATACTAGTATTTTTTTTCTATTCTGTAGCATGTGTTAATAGGAGTATTTTTGAGTGATTCCACTTGGAATGGATACCTAAGACATCCTAGTAAATAAATATAAATTTCCCATCCAATTTGGATTTGATTTTCTTGGTCATTAGGTGAATTATATCTTCCTGTAGAAAACCTGTTTCCTGTAGCAATCTTCCAGCATGTATATACTTGCTAGATTTGCTCAAAAATGTTGGTTTTTTGCCTTAGATTTGAATCATGACACATAGGCTCTAAATAAATGGTTGAGGAGGAATAAACACCACTTAGGAATTTCCTTTTTACCCATGCAAAACATCTCAGCGAATTGGGTTAATGGACAAATTTATGAATTGGATAATACAATAATGATTTTTTTATTGCCACATCCAATGAACTCTATCAATGGATCTAAACTCTTTGAAATGTAATTATTTATATTTAATAATGATTTTAGTTTTATGAATATTAGTATTAGTTTTTTCCTTCCTTGTTTTTCTTTCTTGTGTCGTAGGTTTCCATTTCAAGCATTTCCATTATCATGCTACTAGTTAGGATTTGATTTCATTTAACATGCAGTCTTTTAATCATGACACAAGGAAGGACCATTATGCTCACTATTTGTTGAAAATAAGTTGTTTAAGTCTGTACGGAACCCCAAGTTGATAATTAATTTGGTTAGCCTTGGGATTGTAGAATCTCTTGTTTGCAGTATTGGGGTCAATCCACCGAAGCATGAAAGCCCAGATCTTTATAGTCATTTTCTTTAATAATAAATTTTCTTTTGATAAGTATAATTATGAAGACTAATACTAGTTACATTCTTAAACAAAATTGAAAGTAAAAATATGGCCACCAGAAAATTGGTTTCCAATAACTATAGACAATATCATGTTCCTTTTCCTAAATTGACAAAGTTAACTCCTCAAGAAATGGATGAAAGAAGAGAAAAGGGACAATGTTTCGAATATGAAAAAAATTATAGTAAGGGGCATAAATACAGTGAGAATAAGTTATTATACATAGATTGTGAATATCAAGAAGATCAAGAAGTGGAAACTTCATAAGATCTAGATCTAAAAGAGACTAATTCAACAATATATTGTCATGCATTGGTCATCATCAAAACTCCATAAACCCTCAAGATATAAGGATATATCAAAAGGAAATGGGTAACAAAATTGATTGATTTAGATAGTAACCAGAACTTAATCAATTACAAATTGAAAAAAATGCTTAATTTCTTTGCATATATAGAACCAAAATTTAGAGTGATGATTGCAGATGGAGGTATTGTAAATTATTCAGAGAAGTGCACTAATATTAAGTTGAATATGGGGGAGTATTTATTGGTTACTCCCATGATTTCATTGAAAATGGGTGGGGTTAATGTTGTATTAGGGGTCCAATTGTTACAGTCACTAAGAACATTGGCCCTTTATTTCCAAGATATTTTTGTAATATTTTTCTCAAAAGGAAAAGAAATTGAGCTTAAAGGTATCCAAGGGAAACCTAGTAAAGTGATAAGCTATAATAACAAAACATTCTTCAAATGGAAACAAGATGTAGTTTCACAATTTTGTTCATTAGATGTTCAAACATATATATCCTCTACCCCAATGGATATTAAAAAAGATATCAAAAAACATGATAAGGTATTTGGAGAAATGCCTAAGGGTCTTCCACCTATCCAAGATCATGACCATGCTATTAATTTGCAACCTGCAAGTGTATCAACTAACATCAAGGCTTATAGATATCCACATGCACAAAAGAGTGAGATTAAGTGTATGGTTCAAGTAATGTTAGAGGAAGTCATCATTCATCCTATTCAAATTTTCTCTTCGCCAATGTGATGGTTATAAAAAAGGATGTATTGTGGAATATATGTCTTTGACTAATGATAGTTGAAAAAAATGACAATCAAGGATAAGTTTCCTAAACTTGTCATTAATGAATTTTTAGATGAATTGCATAGAGCAATTTTCTTTTCTAAGTTGGATCTTCATTCTCGATATCATCAAATTAGAATGAGGCAATAAGATGTTCCCAAAACATCCTCTAGAACACATGAAGTTCATTATGATTTTTTGGTTATGCCATTTGGACATACAAATGTTCCTTCAAAATTTCATATCTTGACGAATTATATTTTCAAACCCTAAAAAAACTATATTAGTATTTGGATGACATACTAGTTTGCAAGTAATCTTGGGAAGAGCACATACAACATGTTGACAGGGTCTTGAAACTAGTGGAAGAAAAAATCATATATGCAAAGCCTTCCAAGTGTGCCTTTGGCATTCAAGAACTAGAATATTGGAGTCATATTTTATCACATGGTGGTGTTAAGGTTGATCCTAACAAAATCAAAGCTATGAGGGAATAACCAATCTCAAATATCGTTAAGAAACTCAAAAGATTCTTAGGATTGACAAGATATTACCACAAATTTGTCAATAATCATGGTAAAATATTAGCACCCCTAAAAAATTATTGAAGAAGAAGGCATTTTCTTAGACTAAAAAAGGAACCAAAGAATTTGAATAACTTAAAGAGGCTATGGGTACAACTCTCTTTTGGCAAAACCAAGCTTCACAAAAATATTCATTGTGGAGTGTGATGCATCAAGCCATGGAATTGGTGTAGATTTGATGCAAGAATAAGGATTATTTCCTTTGAAAGTAGTGAAATTAAAGGAAATAACTTACCTAGACCTGTCTATGAAAAATATTTTGTGTCCATACTACATGCAATTAAGAAATGCCATCCATACCTAATAGGAAGACACTTGAAAGTAAAAATAAATCATGATAGTTTTAAGGCTTCTTGGAGAAAAGACTATATTTAGAAGAGAAAAAAAATGGGTCACGAAAATGTTGGGTTATGAATTTGAAATTATCGACAAAAAGGGAAAACAAAATATTGTAGCCGATTCACTTTTAAGGAAAGAGGAAGAAACAAATGGTTTACTATGTGTTATTTCCAATCCAAAAATTGATTAGATTCAAGATGCAAGTAGAAATGGCAACAAGATGAGAAGATATGCAATATCATTCAATACTATGGGAGGAACCTAATGTAGTAGACAAATTTATATGGAAAAATGATTTTTTATGGTATCAAGATCACTAATAATTATGTAATAATTCTCAACTTAAATAGAATGTCCTATTGGAATTACACACTTCTCCTATAGGAGAAAATTTAAGATTCTTGAAGACATATCATAGGAGCAAGAAATATTTTATTTTGGGAAGGTCTTAAAGTATATACTAAAAAATTTGTTGCATAATTTGTTATGCAACCAGTGCTCAAAATAGAAGAAAAGATAGATCAATGACTTAGAAATTCTCCTCTTTGAGGGGAACCTCCTTCACATTACATAAATGACCAATTCCTAGATGATACAAATGATAAGACCTTCATGGTATATATAGGGGTCTAAGGGGTCACAATATAATCAGAGCTTACATATCAATAATAATGTAAGGGCACAATAATAACAACATGGGGGATACATGGGCACAACAATAAAAATATGGGGCTAAACTAGCAATAACAATAAGGGGAATATACTAGTATTGTAGGGACCTAACATGCCCCTCTCCTTCAAAAAAGTGTTGTCCTCAACACTTGAGTAGTTCTAGATGCTTCTGTATAAAATTTTAATCCTCCCATGTGGAATCTTTAGCAAGTAAGTTCTTCCACTTTATGAGATACTCTGAAATTAATCGATTCCACAGTTGTTAGTTTCTTGTTTCCATGATTGCTTCAGGCTCAAATATGATTTTTCCTTCTTCGTCAAGTTCTGGCAACACTGTTTGAAATGGGAGCTTGTCACCGATAACCTTCTTTAAGCATGAAACATGAATAATTGGTTGTACTTGGGAAGATGTAGGTAGCTCCAATTTATATGCCATAGTACCAATATTTTGCAACACCTTGTAAGGACCATATTACTTGGATGATAATTTATTATCCTTCTTAGCTTGCTTGAGGGACATTTATTTGTATGGTTGTATCAATCAAAATAACTAGTCTCCGACATCAAAACTTCTTTCACTGTGATGTTGATTTTCCTACTATTTCATTCGATTATGTGCTAGAGTGAGGTTATCCTTTAAGAGTTGTAGAAATTGTTTTTGATGCTCGAAGTGATCTTC
>APFE031183760.1:185116-197559 GCA_000404065.3 Pinus taeda
TAGGGTCTTAAAACATCTTGATGTTGCTTTGATTATTACAATTTATCATTGTAGGTTCCAAAGGCTTTCCAAGCAAATTTGACAAGAGTTTTCTTAACCAAACAACTTCCTTTCCTACTTTACATGCAACAATGTATTTTTTTCAACACTACTTAAAAAAACAAGATATTGTTTTCTACTCATCCATGAAAACATTGCAAATCCCAAATTGAAACATCCATCGATAGTGCTTGTTCCATCAGTCTCACTGCCACCCCAATCTGAATCGGTAAAACATGTTAACTTGACTTTCTTTCCATCATACTTTAGGTAGTGATGTATAATGCCACGTAAGTATCTCAAAATATTATTGGAAGTTATCCAATGATCAGGACAAGGCTCCAACTGAAATTGAATTAGAAAATTTACAGCAAAACATATATCAGGTCTTGCATTTACCAATTACATCAGAGAACCCACCAACTTATAATAGCTAGTAGGATCGATGAGACTAGAGTCGAAGCTTCTCAACTTCTTGAGATTAGTGATAATGGGAGTATTCATAGGCTTGGAATCCATCATACTGATTTTTTGAAACATCTTGATTATGCATTTTCCTTGACCCAGATATATCTCACCAAGTTTTCGCCAGACTTCCAAGCCCAAGTAACAGTGCATGAGTCCAAAATATTTCATTTCAAATTCAACTACCAACATTTTCTTTCCTTCTAGTATTCTACGCTTCACACATTTAATAAACAAATAATCCACATATAGTAGTATAATGATTGTTTCATTCTTCACCACCTTGATGTATAGGTTTGGATCCGTAAAAAAATTTGACGAACCCAATTCTTAAGAGATATGCATCCATCCTTGCATACCATGCCCTAGGAGCATTCTTTAAGCCATATAGGGATTTATTTAGTCTGAAAACATGTGTATCTATGATATTTATTTCGACGCCTTCCAGTTGTTCAATGTATAATTCATTAATGATTCCATTTAGAAATATTTTCTTAACATCCATTTGATGGATATTCCACCCCATAGTATCATCTAGCGAAACCAAAGATCTTATAGTAGTATACCTAGCAGTAGGAGCAAAGGTTTCTTCATAGTATATACCTTCCTTTTGTGAGAAACCCATTACAACAAATCAAGATTTTTATTTTTCTATGCTTCCATCAACTGCATGTTTTATTTTCAAGATCCATTTGGAAGTGACAACCAATTTGTCACTAGGTCTAGGAATGATTTCCCAAACCCCATTCTTCATGATAGATTGATATTCTTCTTGCATCGTCTTCTTCCATTCTTCTTGATGAGAAACTTCTTCAAACGTATTAGGTTCATCTTCTATAAATTTTGTCATGTATGATGCATAACCTGAGTATCTCTTTTTTCTTTTTCTTTATCTAAAATTTCCTTTGGTAGCTCCATGTCCTTCAACATATTCAGGTGTATCTTTTAACTATTTTGGTCTCTTCTTAATTTCGAGAATGATTACAGGTTAAATAGGCTCACTTGGTCCTTATTCTACTTCTTCTTCTTGGTTTTTAGTTGTCTTGTCATGATGCTCTTCTTCTTAAAATAGTGGTACACATTCACCATCAGATTCAATTGGTATATCCTTGTATATTTTGTAGGCATGATTTTCATCAAATATAACATCTCTGCTAACTTCAATTTGTCTTCATTCCTTGATGTAGATTCTATAGGCCTTTAACAAAAGGCTATAGCCAACGAAGATTCATTTTATGCTTATAGAGTCCAACTTCTTTCGCTTGTCTTTCATAACATGGATGTATGCGGGACACCCAAAGATTCAAAGGTTTTTTTACACATGGCTTCTTCCCTATGAAATCTTCTTCTAGTGTCATATTATCAAGGATTATATGTGGACTTCTATTTTGTATATATACTGATATCATGGTTGCTTCTCCCCATATATATTTTGGTAGGTCTTGATCAAATATCATAGTCCATATGCATTCTTCAATGGTTCTATTCTTCCTTTTTGCAACTCCATTTTGTTTGTTGTTGTAGGGAACAATGAGCTCCCTCTTAATACCTACTTCTTTTCAATATGTAATTAATTATTTTGAGGTCTATTCCCCTCCATTTTTGGATCTCAAAGTTTTTATATTTCTTTTGGTTAAGGTCTGCACTTCATATATAAATTCCTTGAACTTTTCAAATACTTCATCCTTAGTTTTGTGAAGGTAAAACCATGTCTTTCTAGACTAGTCATCAATGAAGGTCACACAATAAATATGGCCTCCAAGAAATTTTTTAGACATCGGCCCACACACATTAGAATGAATGAGGTCTAATATCTCCTTAGACCTTGTATCATTGCTTGTAAAAGGTTTCCTTGTATTCTTTCCCAAAGCACATCCCTTGCATACTCCTTCATGATCTGCCTTAATGTTGGGTATTATCTTGTAATGAATATTCCCATATATTCTATGCCAAAGTTTGATAGGGTTGATCTCCATGTGAAATAGGGCTTGAGGAGATGGTGTTATAAATCTATATAGTCTCCCCTCATGAACTCTAATAATCTTTTCTTATTCAATACTTGAATATTTTCCCCAAACCAAAATTTTCCATCTACAAAAGAAACCCTATATCCTTTATCTTCTAAACAAGAAATTTAAAGTAAATTCTTTTTCAAACATGATACATAGATAATGTTGTTGAGATGTAGATTTTCTCCATTTTCCAACTTCAATGATGTAGATCCAAGGCCCTTGACTGCATAACCATTGTTGCCTCCTAGCTCCACTAAATGTGATGATGGTTCCCTTGATAGAGTATGAGTTTGTCCACATTCTCCAATCATATGTCTAGATTCTCAAATATTAATGATACATGTGTTGTCATCATCAATAGTACCTGTAAGTGCAACAAAAAAGACCTTCACTCTTGACTTTCCTAGATAGATTGTAGATGATTCTTCCAATCCAACTTCCTGCAATTCTTACAATATTGAATCCCATCTTCAAGTAACTTTCCAAAGAGGGAGTAAACTTTTCTTCCAAGCCAAAAAGGTGATCTTCAACCTTCTTTGGCCTTAGCTCTGATACCATATTGATAAATTAATGCTTATGTGAATTAGGGTTTGATTCTTCTTTCTTGATAATTACTTGTTAATTATGTTGGCTTCTTTTACTTCTTAGTTTGTTTATATTTCATCAATAAATTACAAAATTATACGTATATGAATATCAAAATAAAAATATACACAAGATGTAGCCACTCAGCCAGGGAAAAACCCCTATAAGGGGAAAATACAATAAAAAAACTCTTCCTTTAGTATATTCAAATCAAAATGAGACACTCCCAGACTTATTACCTAGAAAAAGACCTCCTCCAACCACCAAGTTAACCCTTCCCTGCAACAGATGATCTTGATATAATACTCCAGGTGACAAATTCCTAGTAGCAACTTCAGTCCAAAATTTTTTCCCTCCAGCAACATAACTTGGGCCCCCAACAACACAATTTTAGCCTTGCAATAGACAAAAAATTTCAACCCCAACAATTGCCTAGAAACTTCGTACGTGTGAGAGATATATAGCCCATAAACTTCATTTAGTTTTCCCAAAAAATTTCATCCTCTTCAAGCTACTTCACACCCTTTTTCTACCTCTCTTGCTTGAATATCAAACTTGTTGAGTGGAAGTGACAAATACGTCGAATTGCCTCTCCTTATATAGTCTTTCTACTAGGTCGAATTGCCTTAATGTAGGTCAACTTCTTGGAGACAGGGGCGACTTGGTGAGGAGATGAAAAATTACCTTTTTGACTCAAAAATGATTATTTTTACATGAGACAAAAGACCAAGAAAGGTCTAATAAAAATGAAAATGACTCTAATCACTCAAGACAAAACCTAGAAGCCTTCAATGGAGGCTTTGACATATAAAATGATGACCCAAGTGACAAGACTCCAAATTAGACATAAGTTAAGGCCCATCTAGCCTTTCTTAGGCACATGAAGGCTATATTAAAACTCTCCTTCTACACTTAATATTTGTTTTAGATTTAATATGTTCATTAGGAAGGTTTATGGATAATTGCATATTTGTGCCTAATATTATTTATTTTTGTAGAATATTGGGCAGATTATGGAGATTTGGAGGAGGAAATAATTTAGGGAGTTTCTACCTACTACAATAGGATAAATATTGGATAATAAATTAATAAATATTATGAAATTATTGCAAAAATTCTAGAGCTCCAATGATTGAGAAAATCTAGGAATGTGTTCCTTATAATTTAATGTAGATTCCTAGTGTTGGGAACCATATCCACTATTTGAGGTATTTTGGAGGGGAAATATTTCTCCTTTCATGGGGAATGCTTCCTAATCATTTTTTATAAGTACCAAGTCGAATTTGCCTCTAGGTGTTGATTTTGATTAGTCTTCTTATGGAGAGAAATCGCATTTTTGTAGCTCCACTTTGATTTGACTTGCAGGGATGTAATTGTATTGATGGAAATAAGGAAGCTTGGTGCCATGTTCAGCTTCTAAATCTTGGTCTCCTTCACAGGACTCTAATTTTCCTTGGGCTTGGCCATCTCATGAGCCTCAAATCCCTTTTGTATCATTTACTTTTCTTCCTTTCACTTCTTATTCACATGCATCTCTTGTTCTTGTCTCTTTCTATTTACACATTTAGTATTGATGATTTCTTGTTGTAGGATTGGGCTAAATGGTTGAGGTAAGTTATTTCACAGGATTAAAAGCATGATTTCATCCTTTTAACATATTTGTAATTTCATAGTAATCATTGAGCTACTTGGATTAGTTTTCTTATTCCCAAATCTAAACTTCTGGAAGTCCCTTGTGGCAAATAGTAGTAAATTTCTGCTATTTTTTAGAATATGCTAACACACTTCAATCAGGTTGATTCAACTTGAATTATATCAAAAAAAAAAAATCTATTTAATAAAAAAAATTACCCCATTGCATTCTCACTTTATTAGGTTAGGCATTTGATAGATTAACTAGTTCACTAGTTCTCGAATTTCTAGATTTTATACTAGTATTTTTTTTCTATTCTATAGCATGTGTTAATAGGGGTATTTTTGAGTGATTCCACTTGGAATGGAGACCTAAGACACCCTAGTAAATAAATATAAATTTCCCATCCAATTTGGATTTGATTTTCTTGGTCATTCGGTGAATTATATATTCCTGTAGCAAACCTGTTTCCTATAACAATCTTCCAGCATGTATATACTTGCCAGATTTTCTCAAAAAGGTTGGTTTTTTTGCCTTAGGTTTGAATCATGACACATAGGCTCTAAATCAATGGATGAGGAGGAATAAAAACCACTTAAGACTTTCCTTTTTACCCATGCAAAACATCTCAGCGAATTGGGTTAATGGACAAATTTATGAATTGGATAATACAATAATGATTTTTTTATTGCCACATCCAATGAACTCTATCAATGGATCTAAACTCTTTGAAATGTAATTATTTATATTTAATTAATGATATTTAGTTTATGAAATTATATTAGTTTTTCCTTCCTTGTATTTTCTTTCTTGTAATACGTTAAGGTTTCCATTTCAAGCATTTCCATTTCTGCAACTAGTTAGGATTTGATTTCATTACATGCACTCTATTACATCATGACAACAAAGGAAGGACACATTTATGCTGCACATATAGTGAAAATAGTTGTTAAGTCTGTACGAACCCCAAGTTGATAATTAAATTTGGTAGCCTTGGGAGTTGTAGAATTCTTGTTGCAATATTGAGGCTCATCACCAAGCATGAAACCCATGCTTTAATAAGTCATTTTCTTTAATAATAAATTTTCTTTTGATAAGTATAATTATGAAGACTAATACTAGTTACATTCTTAAACAAAATTGAAAGTAAAAATATGGCCACCAGAAAATTGGTTTCCAATAACTATAGACAATATCATGTTCCTTTTCCTAAATTGACAAAGTTAACTCCTCAAGAAATGGATGAAAGAAGAGAAAAGGGACAATGTTTCGAATATGAAAAAAATTATAGTAAGGGGCATAAATACAGTGAGAATAAGTTATTATACATAGATTGTGAATATCAAGAAGATCAAGAAGTGGAAACTTCATAAGATCTAGATCTAAAAGAGACTAATTCAACAATATATTGTCATGCATTGGTCATCATCAAAACTCCATAAACCCTCAAGATATAAGGATATATCAAAAGGAAATGGGTAACAAAATTGATTGATTTAGATAGTAACCAGAACTTAATCAATTACAAATTGAAAAAAATGCTTAATTTCTTTGCATATATAGAACCAAAATTTAGAGTGATGATTGCAGATGGAGGTATTGTAAATTATTCAGAGAAGTGCACTAATATTAAGTTGAATATGGGGGAGTATTTATTGGTTACTCCCATGATTTCATTGAAAATGGGTGGGGTTAATGTTGTATTAGGGGTCCAATTGTTACAGTCACTAAGAACATTGGCCCTTTATTTCCAAGATATTTTTGTAATATTTTTCTCAAAAGGAAAAGAAATTGAGCTTAAAGGTATCCAAGGGAAACCTAGTAAAGTGATAAGCTATAATAACAAAACATTTTTTCTTCAAATGGAAACAAGATGTAGTTTCACAATTTTGTTCATTAGATGTTCAAACATATATATCCTCTACCCCAATGGATATTAAAAAAGATATCAAAAAACATGATAAGGTATTTGGAGAAATGCCTAAGGGTCTTCCACCTATCCAAGATCATGACCATGCTATTAATTTGCAACCTGCAAGTGTATCAACTAACATCAAGGCTTATAGATATCCACATGCACAAAAGAGTGAGATTAAGTGTATGGTTCAAGTAATGTTAGAGGAAGTCATCATTCATCCTATTCAAATTTTCTCTTCGCCAATGTGATGGTTATAAAAAAGGATGTATTGTGGAATATATGTCTTTGACTAATGATAGTTGAAAAAAATGACAATCAAGGATAAGTTTCCTAAACTTGTCATTAATGAATTTTTAGATGAATTGCATAGAGCAATTTTCTTTTCTAAGTTGGATCTTCATTCTCGATATCATCAAATTAGAATGAGGCAATAAGATGTTCCCAAAACATCCTCTAGAACACATGAAGTTCATTATGATTTTTTGGTTATGCCATTTGGACATACAAATGTTCCTTCAAAATTTCATATCTTGACGAATTATATTTTCAAACCCTAAAAAAACTATATTAGTATTTGGATGACATACTAGTTTGCAAGTAATCTTGGGAAGAGCACATACAACATGTTGACAGGGTCTTGAAACTAGTGGAAGAAAAAATCATATATGCAAAGCCTTCCAAGTGTGCCTTTGGCATTCAAGAACTAGAATATTGGAGTCATATTTTATCACATGGTGGTGTTAAGGTTGATCCTAACAAAATCAAAGCTATGAGGGAATAACCAATCTCAAATATCGTTAAGAAACTCAAAAGATTCTTAGGATTGACAAGATATTACCACAAATTTGTCAATAATCATGGTAAAATATTAGCACCCCTAAAAAATTATTGAAGAAGAAGGCATTTTCTTAGACTAAAAAAGGAACCAAAGAATTTGAATAACTTAAAGAGGCTATGGGTACAACTCTCTTTTGGCAAAACCAAGCTTCACAAAAATATTCATTGTGGAGTGTGATGCATCAAGCCATGGAATTGGTGTAGATTTGATGCAAGAATAAGGATTATTTCCTTTGAAAGTAGTGAAATTAAAGGAAATAACTTACCTAGACCTGTCTATGAAAAATATTTTGTGTCCATACTACATGCAATTAAGAAATGCCATCCATACCTAATAGGAAGACACTTGAAAGTAAAAATAAATCATGATAGTTTTAAGGCTTCTTGGAGAAAAGACTATATTTAGAAGAGAAAAAAAATGGGTCACGAAAATGTTGGGTTATGAATTTGAAATTATCGACAAAAAGGGAAAACAAAATATTGTAGCCGATTCACTTTTAAGGAAAGAGGAAGAAACAAATGGTTTACTATGTGTTATTTCCAATCCAAAAATTGATTAGATTCAAGATGCAAGTAGAAATGGCAACAAGATGAGAAGATATGCAATATCATTCAATACTATGGGAGGAACCTAATGTAGTAGACAAATTTATATGGAAAAATGATTTTTTATGGTATCAAGATCACTAATAATTATGTAATAATTCTCAACTTAAATAGAATGTCCTATTGGAATTACACACTTCTCCTATAGGAGAAAATTTAAGATTCTTGAAGACATATCATAGGAGCAAGAAATATTTTATTTTGGGAAGGTCTTAAAGTATATACTAAAAAATTTGTTGCATAATTTGTTATGCAACCAGTGCTCAAAATAGAAGAAAAGATAGATCAATGACTTAGAAATTCTCCTCTTTGAGGGGAACCTCCTTCACATTACATAAATGACCAATTCCTAGATGATACAAATGATAAGACCTTCATGGTATATATAGGGGTCTAAGGGGTCACAATATAATCAGAGCTTACATATCAATAATAATGTAAGGGCACAATAATAACAACATGGGGGATAAATGGGCACAACAATAAAAATATGGGGCTAAACTAGCAATAACAATAAGGGGAATATACTAGTATTATAGGGACCTAACATGCCCCTCTCCTTCAAAAAAGTGTTTTCCTCAACACTTGAGTAGTTTTGGATGCTTCTGTATAAAATTTTAATCCTCCCATGTGGAATATTTAGCAAGTAAGTTTTTCCACTTTATGAGATACTCTAAAATTAATCGATTCCATAGTTGTCAATTTCTTGCTTCCATCATTGCTTCAGGCTCAAATATGATTTTTCCTTCTTCGTCAAGTTCTAGCAACACTGTTTGAAATGGGAGCTTGTCACCAATAACCTTCTTTAAGCATGAAACATGGATAACTGGTTGTACTTGGGAAGATGTAGGTAGCTCCAATTTATATGCCATAGTACCAATATTTTGCAACACCTTATAAGGACCATATCACTTGGGTGATAATTTATTATCCTTCTTAACATGCTTGAGGGACATTTATTTGTATGGTTGTATCAATCAAAATAACTAGTCTCCTACATCAAAACTTCTTTCACTGTGATGTTGATTTTCCTACTGTTTCATTCGATTATGTGCTAGAGTGAGGTTATCCTTTAAGAGTTGTAGAAATTGTTTTTGATGCTCGAAGTGATCTTCCATGACTTGAGCCTTAGAATTTTCTCTTAAAGAGGATGTGATGGATGGTGGATGATATCCATAAAGTGCCAAAACTCGGGTCATTTTTGTTGCAGTATGGATGAAAGTGTTCTACCACCATTTAGCTAGAGGTAACCACTTGAGCCATTGTGTTTGTTTACCAGATACAAAGCAATGTGGATATCCTTCCAAACATTTGTTCACTATCTTAGTGTCCCCATCAGATTGAGGATGATAAGATGAGCTATGAGATAATTGACTAACAAGACAAGAAAATAATTTCATTAAAAAAATTTCAGTGAAAATGGGATCTCTATCACTTATAATTATCTTTGGGTTTCCACGTATAATTTGAATTGTTTCTATAAATGTAGTAGCCATTGTACTAGCTTTTTCAAGGATGAGATAATGCACAAAAGTGTGCATACTTGGTATGTCTATCAACTACCACCATGATGACACTCTTTCCTTCAGACTTCGGTAAACTTATGATAAAATCCATTGAGACCTCCTCCCAAAGTTGAATTGGAATGGCTAAAGGTTGTAACAGACCTAAGGTCTTAATTGTCTCAACTTTATTTTGTTGGCAAACCAAACATTCTACCACAAACTTTTGAATTTCATATTTAAGGCCATCCCAAAAAAATTCCTTCTTGACCCTATGGTAAGTTTTCAAAAATCCTGAGTGCCCTCCTAATGGGGAGGTCTGCAATTCCAAAAGAATCTTTGTACCATAATAAATCATTTTCCAGCTAAATGTATCTGATGTACTAGCATGTTGCTACAATTTTGAATGAGTGTCCACATAGCTTTGTCATTCTTCCATTCATCTCTTGCTTCAACTATAAAATTAGGTTGGATAATAGAAATGGCACAAAGAAATTCTTCCACATCCTCATCCTTTCTTCAGAGTGTATCTGCAACAACATTTTTCTTCAGTTTTTTGTGGATGATTTCAAAGTCATAAACCAATATCTTTGTGACCCATTTTTGTTTTTCTTCTAAAGATAATATTTTTTCCAAAAATTATTTAAGGCTATCATGATCTATTTTTACCTTGAAGTGTCTTCCCATTAGCTAAGGTATCCATTGCTTTAGTGCATGTAGTATTGTCAACATTTCCTTCTCATAAATAAGTTTGTGTAAATACTTTCCTTTGATTGGATTACTTTCAAAATAAATGGGACTTATTTCTTGCATTAAAATAACAGCAATTCCATTTCTTGAGGCATCACATTCCACAATAAAGGTTTTTGTCAAGTCCAGAATACTTAAGACCAGTGTTTGGCACATTTTCTTTTTAAGATGTTCAAAGGCCTTAGTTTCTTTTGGAGTCCAAGAAAATGCATCTTTCTTTAGTAATGTTGTTAGAGGTGATGTTGTTCTCCCATAATTTTTAACAAACTTGTGATAATACCCTGTCAACCTGAGAAATCCTTGAAGATTCTTTATGGTTGTGGGGATTTTCCATTCCTTAATGGATTTAATTTTGTCAGGGTCTACCTTAACACCCTCATGAGATACAATATCACCCAGATATTCCACCTCATGTACTCCAAAGAAACATTTGGAGGTTTTCATATATAACTTTTTCTCCTCCAATAGTTTGAGCACCCTGCCAATATGTTGAAAATGGTCCTTCCAAGACTTGATATATATTAGTATCTCATCAAAAAATACTAACACAAATTTTCTCGGGAAGGGTTTGAAAATGGAATTCATCAAACCTTGAAATGTGGAAGGTGCATTAGTAAGGCCAAAAGCCATGACCAAAAATTCATAATGCCATAATGAGTTTTGAATGTTATTTTTTGAATGCCTTCCATTTTCATTCTAATTTGATGATATCCCGAATGAATATCCAGCTTGGTGAAGTAAATTTCTCCACGTAATTCATCCAAAAATTCATCAATGACAGGAATGCGAAATTTATCTTTGATAGTCATCTTTTTGAGCTCCCTATAATATGGACACATACACCATCATTCATCCTTCTTGTGTACCAATACTACTGGAGCAGAAAAATAACTTTGACTAGGTTGAATTATACCAGCCACTAGCATTTCTACAACCATACATTCAATTATACTTTTTTAGGCATATGGATATCCGTAAGGTCTGATGTTTGGAGGAACACTTCCTAGAATCGAATGAACAACATGATCATGATCATGAATAGGTGGGAGGTATTTGAGAGTCTCAAATACCTTGGAATGTGTTAGTGTCGGTCTTGAGCCCTCCATAATGTGATCAATAACTCTTTGCATATGCATAGTTAGGTGTCTCATCAGTGTCAATTTTGCATCCCACTAGGCATGCCATAACACTGAATGGAGGAGCTGGTCTTTGTTCCCTTCTTGGCTTAGCTGGATTAAGTCATACCACAATGAAATTGAGTCATACTTGTTTTTGTTTTTGTCTTGAGGTCCTATGGTCTTAGTTCTAGGGTTTTAAGTCAAAATCACTGCAAGGTCATGAGTCAAACCCAGTGAGTGCCCAACAAGCCAGAAGGAAGTATGTACATATATTTCAATGTTATTTTCATAAGCTACAGATCATTTAATACCTTGGATTTAAAAACCCTGTTGTTAAGTCCAAGGTCATGACAAATTTGTAAAAATAAAGAAATTTTCAGAAGTTTGCAAAAGTGCCAGCAACAACCTGGTTCCTTCACCACAACCCATCAGATGGTCAACCTGCAAAAAGAACGGAGTCAAACACATCAAAAGAGCTCATTTCAGGACAAAAAAAAGACTCTAAACAGTGTTAAAAAGAAAAGCAAGTTGAAAACATTAGAAAGTGGGTTCTAAAGTTAAATTTTTTTTAAAATGACCCTATAAAAGCTAATTCCCCTCTTTAGTCACTCTTATTGTGCAATTGAAAGTGAAAATTTCGTGCTAGAGGCAAAGAAGGCGATTTCGTGGCAATTTTCTGCAAATCCAGCGCTTGGGAAGATGCGCGACCATTCCATAGGTGTGCGCGACAACCAGGGTGGTGCGCGACCTTTTGGTGAGTTTTTCGCTGTATAAAACTACACGGGCGCGACCATTACAGTGGTGCGCGACCATTCCAGGGTGGTGCGCGACCATTCTGGCTGCCTGCACAAAAACTCACCCAAACAGTTAAACTTCTCCAAATCCTCTCAAATTTGTCAAGGTATGTCTCCTCCACGTGGTTTGTGATGGTGTTATGATTGCAAAGGAGGATTATGGTTATAATTTCATGCAAGAAAT
>APFE031183760.1:198478-225873 GCA_000404065.3 Pinus taeda
ACTTTGAACCGTAGGAGGCCCGGTGACCCATTGCCTGCTGATCGGGAGTCTATGCTTATCAGGGTGAATGCACATTTGGAGAGATTGTTGGAGAAGGCAAATCGTGACAAAGAGCTATTACGCAACATGAAAACACACTATTGGGCAAGATTGCATGTTTGCAAGGCTAGAATGAAAATTCTCCAACGAAAGCTGTCAAAGGCCCGGAAGAAGAAGAAAAGGACAAATCCACTCTCCATCTTGGCTGAGGCATCCCTCACTCATCATGGTACTGATCAGCCTTGATCTAGCATCAAAATCTGAAAATTTTGAGAATTTTGGAGCATTTTGCAAATTTTTGGTAAAATTACAGGTTTTTCCCATGGAATGGTCTCACCCCGGGTGAGACCATTTTGGAGGACTGCTCGGAATTTTGAAAACTTGGCATTTTTGGAAAGGGCATGCAAAGAGAAAAATTACCAATACTTGGGAGAAGCCTGATTTTGAGATTTGGGCCTCCAAAAGCTCAAAATACATCAAAAAATGACTTTTTGCCCACTTTTTGAGTTGCAGAAAGTGACCTTGGGAGAAATGGTTTTTGAGGGAACAAAACAACTCCAAATGTATAAATTCCACTTGGGATGGAAAGTAGACAGACCAAGCTTTCCAATGAGCCATCTTGCACCTAATTTGGATCAGTGGAACCCACTCAAAAGTTGCTGCAAAGGGGCGCGGTAGTGAGAGCCAGCTTTGCCAAAATTGACTTTTTTTGGTCAAAAAACACTGTTTTGACTATGGTTGACCATTTTTACTTGTAGATGATGGATAAATGTAATATTTTCATGGCACTTTGATAGATTTTATCTCTCTTTACCCTTCTAGAAGCTTCTTTGATGTAAAAAGTGAATAATTAATGCATGAATCAGTTAGCTAAGTAATAGAGGCAAGTTGTTGAGCTGGCCTATTATCTAGTGCTTAGTTTGGAATTAGTTCAAAATGCTCCTAGGAAGCTGAGCTCGACCCCTAGAGGTGGGGAAAGGAGTTAGATGGTCTATATTATGCTCTCTCTTTCTCATTTTCATGGTTGGACTCTTGTGGGAGAAAGCTTTATTGTATATTGTACATCTATCTCTGCAATTTAAAGAAAAGGAAGGCCAGGGTTTTGCAGACATCATTGTGGATTCTTGTGGATTGTTGTGTTGATGGTGTGTTCTCTACATGTTCTTGTAAGTCTGTTTATGTATTCCACATCTCTCTTTTGCTTCTATTTGGACAGATGAAGTGGTAAAGTTTGAATTCATGCTTTGACATGCTCAGCTTTTTAGTTTGTTCAAAAATTATGTTTTCTACTGTCTAGAGAGGATTCAAATGGTTGTTTGCCCTCTTTAGCTCCTTCTCTATCATCCCTGATCATCCATCTCAGATTAAGGCATCAGCGCTCACTCCTACCTTGCCCCAAAGATCCCCCCTGCAAAAAACTGTGCTCAATCCCCGCACCCTGAATTGCACTCCCTCCAATTGCCACCAAAAACCCAAAAATCTTTAAATCAACCCCCCTTATCAATTTACTAGCCTAATATCTTTGATCCTAATTGGTCAGCTTATCATATTGAAAGATTTACCGAATCTGACCCGAGAGAGCCTTCTCATACCTCGTAGGGCTAGCTACGAGGTGAAATGGTTTGATGTAGCCTTGAGAGTTTGTCTATCTCAGCCTAGGTGAATTCCAAGGCTAACAGAATGATTGTCTAATACTTTTTGGAGATCTGGAGAAATAGATGATTTCGGTGTTTGAACCACTATTGAGAATAATTGTGCAGTGATGCCCTGCTGTTCTTTATTCATAAGATTTTTCATGCCATTAGAGATAATTGTATTTCGTGGTTTCCCTATGATATCCCTTAATTCAAATTCCTTTCCTTCCCAAAAAAAATTCAAGAAAAATTCTTGAAAATTAAAAGCTAGTGTTCCCAAAGATTGCAAACATTGGACTCTTATATAGCATCAACACCACCCATTGGAATGAAAAGTATTGGACTATTCAATACATATTCCCCCATGGTTAGCTTGATATTATGGCACTTTTCAGATCTATTTATAGTTCCTCTATTTGCAACCAACACTTGACACTCTAGTACTGGATATAGGAATAAATTTAATTCCTCAGCTATCTTACAATGAATAAAATTATGGGTACTACCCGAATCAATGAGAACTATTACCTTTATCTTCTAGATATATCGTTCTACATTGAGAGTTTAAGGAGTGGTAATTCTTGCTAATGTATTACAATATATGATCAGATTCATTTCTTGTTTCTATGGGGTTGGTTCTTGGTGTATATCCTCTACTTTTGATGTTTCTTGTTCCTTTTCTTCCTTCTCTTCACAATCTATGTAGAATAATTTCTTCTTAGCGCATTTATGACCTTTATTGTATTTTCTATCACAACTATAACAAATCCCTTTTACTCTTTTTTACTCCAATTTTTGTGGTGTTAACCTTGTAGGTTGTGGAAGACTAGGAGCAATAACACTTCCATATTTATAGTTGTGAGTGGAAAACTTCCCTGTTGCCATAATTTTGCTTTCAACTTTTCTTGCCACCCTGAATTCCTTCTTCAATGGATCAGGTTCCCAAAGGCAAACCTCTTGTTGGATTTTAAATTTTAAAGTCCCTATGAAGACATCAATCCTAATCTCCTTTGGAATATCAGTTACCCTAATATTATATTTTTGGAAGTCTTCAATTTTCTCCACCACTGAACCCTTTTGTTTGAGATTTATCAATTGGATAAAAAAGTTGTTGCTCTTTGTATCTTCATAGTGTGCTATCATTTACTCCGTAAGAATTGACCAGGTGACAAGTGTCTTATGAGAAAAAAGCCATGTATACCACATAAATTGATTGGGTTCTAAATATAAAGATGCAATACGTACCTTTTGTGAGGGTTGCACGTCCTGCAGATCAAAACATTGCTCCATATGTAGTATCCATGTTACCGAATCCTTGCCATAAAACTTCCTCATATCTATATTTTGAATGTGGTGTTTCTTAAACCACACATTGGAGTCTCTAAAATCATAATTCATATCCCTTTTTTACTCATCATGATTTTCATGGATTACCTTGTCACCACTGAGAAGCCTTTCCTGCAACAACTTTGTCAACCCTTCCAAATTGACATTCATCACATCCATGTCTACTTTAAAAACTCCATGTTGCCTTTTATTCCATATGTTTACCATTTTAATCCATCCATGTCCCCTTTTAATCCATCCATTTCATCTTTGGTTTCTCTTTGTGGGAGTGAAATTTATTGCACTTGGTCATGTAACTTTGATATATCATGTTTCAATTCTTCCTCTTCATGCATCATAGTAGAGATTTCTGAGGGCTTAATGGGTGTAGAATTATTTTGTTTGGGAGGCATTTTAAAACTAAATACTAATATCTATGCCTCAATATGTCCTTTGAATCACTTCAAACTTCTTTTTCAAATAAAAGTTATGCCAAATTAAACAAATGCACACCATTTTATTTCTTTTTAGGAGCCCAATATTGAAATTGTTGTTTCTCTTTAATTTCACATCTCCAAGGTCTGAAATGTTGTCCTGTGGTAGCCCTATAATTCTCCTTTCCAACCCCACAATTCATACCAAGATTGGATTCTTCATTAAATAGTTATGCCCATTCTCCCACGATGACTTGATTATCAATGGGTTCAGTAGAGCGAAATTGTACGTTGTGTCACGTGTCACTGTTTCAACCTCTGGCTCTGAAAATTATACATGAAAATCTAAAGTTCATGTGATTTCATTCATTTTTTACAAAATTCAAATCGGATGCTCAAAGAGAAAGTTATAATGATTTTCCCTAGGTCACCTATTTGAGATTAAATTCTAGAGCTTGCAAAAACCCTACATTCCGTAGATCATATCTCCAAAAATATAGCGAACCAAGATATGAAATTAATACATGAAGTTAATCAATATTTCAACTCTACATGGTTGCAATTTCAGCTTCTGAATCCTCGTATAAAAAAAATTATAGCAAAAATTCCAATATAACTTGTTTGAAGAAGCGAAACCATAAAATCCAAAGCTTTGATACCAAATTTTATGCAACCAACTCTCAAAATAGAAGAAAAGATAGATCAACAACTTAGAAATTATCCTCCTCAAAAGGGAAACCTCCTTTACATTTGTTGGGATAGGGTCCCCTGGGGTCAAATTTTGTCATTAATTTTTGTATATTTGTAAAGTTTCCGCGTTTTGAGGGAGCAGAGCACGAAGGTCATAGGAGTCAAAAGGGGCTTTAGCCCTTAGTTTGTTAGAAGATAGGGAGTTTTGTGACCCTCCCATGGTCCACAGACCATGGTTTTGTAAAAGAAAAGGATATATGAAGGAGTCATAGCGAGTCTAGGAGGGAATTGAAGAAGAGAAGATCATTGTATGGGAAAGTAAGCTAAGGCAAGAAAGTCTATTTACTGTAGTTAGGCGAAGGGGGAGGCTCTTGCGGTTGAGTGCATGGAGACCTTGGTAAGTCCGTAGGCTGAGTGCGTGGGCCCCTATAGATGGGTGTACAGAGAAGAAGATTATGTAACATAAATATTATATCAAATAAAGATTGTTTTGAAGCCATACTTGTGTATTTGTGCACCTATATTTACTTAGGCAGTTTCCATATTTTCACTCGGTTATATGAATTTATATGAAGGAAAGTTTAATTAATGCACGAAAGTAGTAGATCAGTTCATTTAATTGATGTTATGAATGTTTAAAGCCCTTCGCGAAGGGATATATATATTTTTTTTGCGAGATATTGCAATTATCTGCATTTTTGGGTTAGGGTTCACGAAGACCGAGATGAGCCCTAGGAGCCACATGAACCCATCACACTGACCTTTGGATGAAGAAACCTAATTATTTCATCCCCCAATACTACTTCAGGTGAGACTACAACTTGCGCTACATGGGTTGTTCCCAAAATGGCCAGCAGTTTAGGGTTTTGTTGGTTGGCGCAACCAACTTTGAACATGGGTCAGGACCCCTCAAGCCAACAAATGGTTCCATTATCAGGACTGAGATCTATCTAAGGGATGTGTGATAAGTGTTTCCCCACTAAGAGATCTAAATGTGGATATATCAGAAACTACACGCGTTTTCAACCCAGGAAAATAGGTATCTGCATCTGTCAAAAGAAGAGTGGCTAAATAGATACATATTCGCAGATGAACACAAGATATTCTTCTGCTCTTTTCCATGAAAATTGCAAGGGTGGCTATCTAAATTGGCAGACAGTTAGGGTACGTGGAAGGTTGATGACCCTATTGTGTGGACCCCAAAAATAGTGAAGTGCTTGCAGACTTCAGAAAAAAAAGAAAAACGACCAAGTTGTCAATTACTGGATCGATAGCATTCTGGGAGGATTCATTACCAAGTTCGTGATTGATACATCCACCAGTTATAGCGAAGAAGAGAGCTGGTTTTTCAAGGGGCCAAGAGGTAAGTACCTAAAATCTCTGAAGACCTAGATTAAACTGTTATTGTGTGAAAAGCAAGTTATGCCTTTAAATTGATGTTTGGGACTACATGAAGTGGAAGAGTGTTCAGAAGGAACCTAGATTCGGGTGTTGAATATAGTCCGTTGTTGGGATCATCTAATAGTGATGACAAAAGAAATATTTTGAAGACACTGCAAGGTGCACTACAGACTGTGGGCCAGCGTATCGCAGGGATACCTCATCCATCCACTCCACCTCCACCTCCACCTCTTTCTCTCACACCTACACCTTCGTCTCCACCTCCACCTCCATCATTCAATATGGAGAACACAATGAAGATTCCTGTGTTTAAAGGTATGGGGACTGAAGAGCCTGAGAAATTTTGGTTCGTGGTAGATGTTGTATGGAAGGTGTTAGGGTCCTATAATAATAGGATTCATAATTTTGAATTGGCTATGATTAGTCTTGTAATAGTGTACATACTTTTGTTGTCTGCAAATTTTTTCCCATATTAAAAATAAAAAAATGAAAAGAGGGTAAGTCCTAAAATAAAAATCAAAGGACTAAAAGAAAAGGATCAAAAAATAAAATAAAATATGAACCCCACCAAAAAGAAATAAAAAATAAACTCTAAAAGTGATGCAAATTCAAATGCCACTACTTTTTACTTTGCCTTGCAAAATAGGATTGTGTGTAGCTTGTCAAATGCCACAATCCACGATGGTCAAATAGTTTAATCTTTATTCATTCATGATTGAACTTTCATGTTGGTAGATAGAGAATGAGGATCTAACCAAATTGTTTAATCGTGGCAGATCAGTAGTTAGGTAGAGAATAATAATGAGCTCATCAGTTTAATCTGATCCATTGGAAGTTGTAAGGTTAGAATTAGATAGTTTGCTTATCAAATAAAAAAAAAATAAAGGGCTAGCAAGTTCAATGCACCCAATAAATGAAGAGAAAATTCTAGGATAAATAAAGGGTAGGTAGAGGAGATTTTGAATGCACAAGGTTGCTAGCTCAAATGCACCTTCATCATGCCTAAATCCTATGTTTCATGTGCAGGAGGAACTATCAAAGGAAAGAGGACATTCAAAAAAGTTGTGTATTACTTTGGGTATTTACCCGAAAAAGTTCTATATGATTTTAGGCCTAAATACTAAAGCTCATTCACTAATATCCTCTCATTTCACTAAACCCCTTACATGTCTAAATTTCCATCCATTACCCCTTCATTACCTTTCATTCACTAATTTCCCCTTCTTGATTCCAAGGGACCCTTCCCTTTCATTTCCTCTTATTCTAACACATTTCCATTGTAAAAACCCTTTCCCTTTATTTTGTCCCTTCCCTCTACATTTCACCTTGTAAAAATATCCCTACCCCTTCATTTTACCTTTCCCCATTAAAAAACCCTCCCCAATACCCTTTTAACTTATATCCCTAGTGTATTTATTCTCGGATCTCACATTTTATTAATCCATCGCATATATTTAAATCTAGAAATTACTTTTTAATTAATTACATTTCATTGTAATTAAAACTCAACCCCACTCCCCCATTCAGCCCTCACAACTCCACCGCGCAATGGCCCTCTGATCAACCACTCCCAAATCTGACTGCCCATACCCATATCGCATGCTCTCATCGTTCGATTGTTAAAATCCCAAAAGCATGTGAGATACGCGGTTTTTCCCGATCGCATTTTTGCGACATGGCAGCACCATGTTATATCGCGTGCTCTCAAAAAATACCACCCTCCACTCAAAATTAGTAAGATAAGCCATAAAAACACCTCCCCGCGTAGGATGAAACCGTCGATTGTTCATACATTAATCCTCCCCCCAAAAAGTTAACCAATGTCGGTTAAAAGCCAAAAAGCCGCCATTTTTACCCTTTTTACTATTATTTCATTGCAAACACCTCTGTCGACCAATTCTGAAGCCCAGAAACCCTGCACAACTATTTTAACCAACTTTACAACTAGAAGACGCTGCAGACTCCAATTTCAAGCAGCACACATACAATTGAAGCCTCATAAACCTTCACTGCTACCACAGAACCCTGATTGCACACCAAATCTTTGTTTTCCAGGTATTCTTGAAAGAACTGGAACGGCCATGTGCTTAAGCTCTGCACAATGTTTATGAAAGGTTAATTAATTTAATTAATTAAAAAACCTTTCCAAACTAAAAGAACCCAATTGTGCATCCAAAAACCCTTTTATGCATACTGTATTCACCCTCCCAACTATTCCAGAGATCCTAACCCTACTCCTAAAGCCAGAGCAAGATTAATTCAATAAAATAAACAAAATTACGGCTTCCCAAAGCATTTTGAATGAAAACCCCTATAAACCCCTCACCTAGATTTTGACCACCTCCCATTCGCTGACGGAGGTTTCCAAATCAAAGACACAGTTTCCCCTAGCCATCTATTAAAACTCCACTGCTGGAGTAAAGACAAATTCTTGAACCAAAATCATGACATTCATCTATGGGAATCAAATTTTCCCAAATACTTGTTCCCACAGGTATACTAGTTCCTTGAAATCATCCACCTATGCCAACTCTGCTAAATCCCAAGCCAAAGAGCCATAGTCTCTCCTAACCAACAGATTTTATTTACAATCACTTCAAAGTCAATAAACCAAATGTTGCAGATCCAGGAAAACCCAAATGAAACCCCATTTTCCATTGATAACCTACTTGAACTCTACTTGAAGTTGGACCTTCCCAAGACGACTTAAATCTTTCAAACTTTCATCCTAGAAGAGTCTCATACTCCTACGATAGTCCTCCATACTCTACCACCATTTTCTTTGAGAGGGCTAGACAAGTTGTAACCATGCTCTCTTGTATCCTAGGATATACCACTTATGAGCATGTAGATGAGCCTATACTTGCTTTCCTCTCTATTTTTTGCTTAGGCAAGCCTCCAGCCACAATTTTCAATTTTTCCCAATTCTTGGCAGACAGAATCCATGATCAATTGATCAGACTGCCAAATGAAAGAGTGTTAAAATACTCTTCAGTATTGTTCCACGTGTTCTTATATTTCCAATCAGACAGGTTTCCAGTCAACATCCAGAAGCTAGAAACTAAGGGCCATCCTAGATCTGTCATATTTGGGACACCCTTAATCCAAAAGTATTCCACTATTTTCATCTTCAAGTTCATTGATTCCTTTGTTCACCCAGTTGTCAATATGCTAAGCAGTAGCAATCAACCCAGGTTCAGTGATGAGATAAAAAGAGTTTTGCAGTTGTCTAAAAATTGTAGAATAGGAGACTGGTATTTTTACTAGGAACACATTAAAATTAGGATATATGGATACTAGCTTACTCCCTATAAGCTGCCAATACCTCCCCAAGAGGATATTTGCATTGGAGTATATAAGGCAGATTATAAATTCAGATGATGTGAATTTTTTGTCAGCTAGGAATAAAACACAATTCAAAATAAAAATTCAGCTTGATCCTTTTATTTTTAATACTAGGGAGGTTGGAGAAGAAGCAGAGAAGTGTTTACAGGAAATGAAGTTCAGTAGCAGTTTCATGTGGTAATATGACCCTTTAGGTGTCATAAACAAACTCAAACTCAAATTCAAATTGAGTCCTTTTATGCATGACTCCATACCAGTCATTGAAAAATATGCCAACTAGTAAGAATGGTTGGAAAACACCTTGATAGATACGGAGAAATGGATGGATACTAGTTCCATTCTGCATACTCCAACCCTGCAGAACAAGAATGTAAAAAGGACAAGAGAAGAGGGTTCTTGCTCAAACATAGATACAACACATGACAAATTTGAAATCATGTACAGGAAGAAGCCCAAGCTAAATCCTGTCAATGAGCAAGAAGAGATAGTTGAGACAGTTAAGACACTTCAAATCATGGATATAGATACAGGGGTCAGAGAGATCACAACTCCAGTAGTTTCAAAGGAAGCTCATCAGAGTATTCATAAACATCTTAGCATTGAGGTCTCATTAGCAAGCAAACCAATGGATAAGGAAAAAGACATAAAGGAGAAGTATAAGGAGATCAAGTTGAGAAATGAGGCATTGAAAGTTGAAACCTATGCCCAGTATTTCAAACAGACTCCTAGTAATCATAATAGGTTAATGCCAGTGTTTGACATTAAAAATGGTAAAATTCAAATGACCTTTTTGCAGCCTACAATGCAGCATCCTAAGTCATCAACAAATTATAGGAAGATAGAATTTGAAGTTTTGACCAGGGATGTTCACCCTATTGATCGAATTGAATTTCATAAGCAAGCAGGAGAAATGATATACACAATGATGACCAACAAGGCCATGAGCATTTAGAAAATTCAAAATTCTCTAGAGAACATCACAACATAGTTTAAGCTAGAGAAAGCATGCTCACAGGCAAAGGATAACAAAATCAAATCACTAGAATACTTGGTTATTGAGATTGGCTACAATCCAAATGACATCAAGGCTGCAGAAAAGCTCATAAAGAATAAAAATGAGGAAATTGTTTCTTTGAAGAAGTAACTGAAGTTACCTCCTTTTGAAAAACCACAAACCAAGGAAGTTCTAGAGAGCCAAAGCTAGAAAGATGAGATGATCGACCTCATTCTCCAGTTAAAAGCTCAATTAAAAGAAATGGATAATGAATTGCAGGAGCTTGGAATAGCTGACAGAACTGGGACCATACTAGAGGTTAAAAAGGTAATCACCAAGAGGCAATTGATGATATAGCTTGAGGACAAGTGCCAAGCAATGGAGCTATCAATAGGCAGGTTCATGGTCAAATTTGATTCTTTGAGGCAGAAAGGTCTACCTAATCCATTGGTGATTAATGACAAGTTAATGCCACATGAAGACTATGATAAGAAAATCAGATAAGTGGCAAAGGAACAAGCCAAAAATTCCTCTATGAAAGGGATGCCTACAGGAAAGGTCCTTTACTAGACTTTTGAGAACCTATTTTACCTCCAGCATGAGGTAAAACATATTTTTGTAAACAAGCCCACCTTTGCAAAATACACAAAAAATGATGAAGTCTATAGAAGAATGGTAAATATTAAATTACGAGATACAAAGACTTGGGAAAAATTGAATTATTTACTGTAAAAATGCAAGGTAAACAGTGAATATAGAGCAGTGAAAGTAAAACAGTAGATCAGCTAAGTCAAAGAGTATCAGTCAAAAGGCAGAGTAAAAGGACAACCAACGTAGAGAAACAACCAAAGAGAGAAAGCAGCAAAATATCAAGACAACAAACAACAAATCAATAAAATAAGGGACAGCTAGACTTTTAGTCTCCTAGATATCTCTATCTTCTTGCATGAAGATATTTTATTTTCCTTGAATAATTCCTAAAACGGTTTAGGATATTTTGTAACTATTTTTTGTATAAATACTTCATAATTCGAAGTATAGAGTGGTGTATTGTTGAACATTTCTATAGTCATATTGATCTGAAAACCTGAGGGTTTATTGTAACATTTTCAAGTCAACAGACTAGACTGAGTAATAAAGGCATTGCATTATATGATTCATGTGTTGGGCCACTTTAGTGAAGTATCCTTCATTTGTCAAATTTTTATTTTCTTAAGTATTTCACAAACATACTTGTTTTTTCCAATTTGAATGAAATAACTGGAATTTTACTAAAAAATTTGTTTAAGTACACTTTGTCTTGAATAGTTATTCATTTTTATGTTTTCTTCTGATATCCAGAGTAGGGAATTCTTCATTTCTCCCTAGTTTCAATTGACCTCTTTTATTTCCCTCATTATCTGGTTTTAGGAATCCTTAATTTCTCCTTGACCCAATTGAAAAACCACTTCACCATCTAGCAAAAAAGATCTAAATTTACTCAACTAACTTACCCTGTGAACACTATCTTTAGAACTTGATTCAGTCATGTTTTCTTGGTATTTGGACTCCATGGCCCAATGGTAAAAAGACACTTATCTATCCATCTGAATCAGTGATTCCACCATCAAATCGAATCAAAACCCAATCAAGCTTAAATAACTAGCCTAAAATCAATTAACTCAACAAAGTTAAATCATAAAGAGAGAGCCCTCTCTGAGCATTAGGAAGGCTAGATCCTAATCTCAAAAGTAGGTTTGTGGTTACCTCTATTATTTCTTTCATGACAACCCTAGGGAAATTTTAGAGTGATAATAGAAGGCACAACATATTACAGTTGACGACATGAATAAAGTGCAGCTAGTTACAATGCTACAAGACAAAGCATTGAGTTGGTATATAAAGCTTTGTTCAAGTAAACCCAATGCGACTATGATGGAAACACAACAAGCACTGAACTATGAATTTAAGAAGCCTAAATCACAAGCCCAATCAGTGATAGAGTTTAAAGAGATCTAGTAGAGGCTAAATGAGTCTGCATGGGACTTTGATCAAAGGTTGAAGTTCCTAATTCAGCAAGCTAATATGAGTATCATGGATGATCAACACAAACACTGGTATATTGCTTCGCTATTGCCTCATCTTAGGTTGCCATTTTCGCAACAAAAATAGGAACGCAAGCTGAAGCCTGGGATATTTCCATGAGATTGGAGGCTTCACCTATGCAAGATAAGAATCTAGGGGTACAACAGATTCAATCACAATTAGCCAATCTACATATGAAGTTACAAAGCCTCAAGAAGGGAAAAGAAGTCCATCCAGAGGTGCGTGAAGAAGTCTGGTGCCTGAAATACAAGGGTCATGGTCATGATAAGGACCATTGCCCGGTCTATCAAAATTATCTTATAGGGGGGGGCCCTATCCCCTTGAAGCCAAAAGTGTCGCTGGGCCGAGTGCAGGGGTAGAATTATGGTGCTCTATTTGTCAAATTTTCGGGAACCAGACGACGGATAACTCTCATCTTCAGCAAAAGTTTTAATATACCCCACAATAGTTGTTTTGCACGTTCTGCAGATCAGTAGGTCATGATGAGCGCAACTACCAAAGTTATGAACTAATGATAGAGAAGACCCCTACATATAGGATGCAAGCAGAAAATCAGCCTGAAGATCAGGGCATGGGTGCGGAGCGCGGAGGATTCCAATGCTCAGGAAGAGTGTGAGGAGGAGTTGTAAGGGGTAGTGGGAATATTATTTGTTACAATTGTGGGGAGGTAGGACATTTTGCGCACGATCTTCAAAATCTAACACATCCCTCCTGTCAGTATTGGAGGAACTTTAACCATGTCATAGATGATTTCCTATTACTTATAGCAAAGATGCAAGAGAATAAGACTCAGACACCTATGAAAAATATCCAAATGACGAGAAAAAAACCTCACAAATATGAGCCTAGTGTCAATATCATTACGTGAAGTGGTGTATCCACTGGAGAAGAAAAGGGGAAGTAGTGAGAAGCAGATGGATGGGTATGCACGGCTACTAAAAAGGAAGTTGGGTTCAATTTAAGCAGAGCAAAGGAAACCTTTATCGAAGCTAATAAGAGCTTCGCAGAAGCTTCTACATCAAGAAGCCAGGAGAAGTCAGGCAAAAATGATATTACAAAGGACATAGACCGTTCGTTATTAGCAACATTTTTGAAGACTTGCATGAAGCTTCTAAGGGATAGGAAGTTGGTAGAAGGGATACAAGAGCTGATCGATAACTGTATTGGTAAAATTAAACCTCTACTAGAACAACACGTAGTACGAAAAGTGGGAAAAAGAAAAAAGCAAACTGGTCGCGAGATGAGGCTAACTGCGCAAATTAAAGAGTATGAGATGGATCAGGTAATTCTCAATCTGGGATCTGATGTGAATGTTCTGTCGAAGCAAACTTGGGAAATAATGGGGAGACCTGCATTGTAGTGGTCTCCTATCTAGCTACGCATGGTGAACTCGTAAACTATCATCCCTATGGGGCGTCTGTATGGGGTAATTGTAGATATTGAAGGCTCTAGCTGATTTTGAAGTGATCAAGATAGTTGACAATAGTAACCCATACCCTGTGCTACTTGGAATTGATTGGGCCTTTGACATAGATGTGGTCATTAACCTCAAAAAGAACAAAATGATAGTTGAAAATAAGGAGCTCAGATTTATTGTTCTACTGGATCAAACTGAAGGTGCGTGATATATTAAACCAGTCCATGATTATGAAGAAGAGGACGATATTGATCATATCTATAAGATCACTACGCGCGATGAGGACTGGATCAACCCTACTACAGATGGACGGATCATGTGGGATAGGGATAATTCCTGCACTTCAGATTCTGATGAGGAGCTTGAGCATTGGTAGAACCGATTACAGAAGTATCATCGCTGCACTGTAACATGCTAACAAAGTCGCTCTTATGCATATCCACTGAGGTATGGAATTTACTTTATTATAATGGTTTAGAAGATGTTAATTTTTTTTGGATAAGTTTGAAAGGGATGTACCAGAAGAACATCGATTCCAAACTCTAGATATTGCACTGGGAGCTACGCCTTCCCATTGGTGGGGTACACATAAGGACAAATTCGTGGATTGGGAGGAGTACTAGAGAATGATGAAGTTGAGGTTTGGGTACACCAATACCAACATGGTGGAGAAATAAACAAGGAAGGATGGTCCACGTGAGAATTTTCCACAATGGGTAAAAGCATGGGGAGAAGAACCGCAGTCGGAGTGGGTTCACATATTTTTTCATACTTTGGATACCATCCCAATGAACTAGTATTTGGAAACTGAGCTGCAACATGAGAGTGCAGAATGGGATATCCTGAAGGAGATATTCCTATTAACTTTTAGCTTTGAAGATGGATTTGAGTGTATAGATGAGGCACTCCAAGAAATCAAATCTGGGATTTTCAAACTGCCTAAAGAGTCAGTTGAGTGGGTACAACCAAATTGGAATACGCAGTTGTGCCATGCGCTTGAATGTTATAATGTGACCACAAAGGAGGTTGAAGAAGATCCTAGAAAGATAAATATTCCTTAGTCTGAAGGTTAGCACGAAGTCGAGGGACCTAAAGAAGAAATCCTTGATATATCAGAGCCTTTAAAGACCAAGCAAGTGAATATCAGATCAGAAGCACAACCGAAGTTTGAAAAGGTAGGGGACTATTAGGATGAAGATACAATTAATAAGGTCACAGAGTTATTGTGCAAGTATCAAGACTTATTTCCCACCAAGTTCTCTGATCTTAAATGGATAGTAGCGGATATGGACAGCATGAGAATTAACTTGAAGCTGGATGGGAAGCCCATAAAGCAGTGCCCCTACCAATTAAATCCCAATTATAAGGAAAAAGTGCGCAAGGAGTTGGATAAGACATTGGAAGCAGGGATCATTGAACCTCTGGAGGAATCAGACTCGGTCAGTCCCATGGTAGTTCAAGATAAGAACCAGAAGAAACCTCAAGAGGTCCTGGTGAGGCAGTCACCGTGGAAACACCCCACGGAAATCCACTAGAAGCAGAATATGGATCGGTCTTAGCTGCCGACGGAGCTGGTGGATTTGGATGAAGAATAACTATGTGGAGGTGTAGAGGAAATTGATGCTGAGAGGGGTGAGCCGATGACTCGGTTGTCAAAGTATATTCCATTGTGAAATTCCACGGCTAAAGTACCAAAATATCCAGATAATGCAAAGTTCATGGCGTCCATGCCACTATTGTTGGAGAAGTTGGTGTTTGAGCGCACATTGTTGGCCCACATATCGACACTCAAGATGTAGGATTGGGACTTAGGGGAGCATGAGAAGTTCTCTCAATTGGTGTGCAACAAATACCTATCCAAGACATATTATGAAGAATCAAAAGTCACACAGTTGGAGCCAATGAAATGGGTAGCTAGTGTTAGGGCCGTGGGGCTCCTAAACATGCTTTGGGTGTCGCACTTCAACCACACCAACATGAACACTATATGTGTATGCCAATTGCTCACACTAGTGCACAATGGGTGTCTATGGCTGGGAGAACCCATCCCGACCATAGACATGTTAATCCACCGAATTACGTTATTGCCATACCAAGGAGTGGACCCCACAGAGGCATTTGGAGGAAAAACGCAAGAAAAGAATCTCACGAATGAAGAGTGAGTTTGGTCTGATAAAGAAGTCGCGTGGATACTCCATTCACTCTATCTCGGATCCCACGATGAATTTTTCTGTGTAGATATTAGCAGGGAAGATAATGCATAAGTGTTGTGCAGATGAAGTATCGAATCTGGTTATCTCTTTGGCTACACAGTGCGACAAAGGAATCCAGTATAGCTAGGATCATTATTTATTCAAGGAATTTATGGAGAATTGTATGGATGCCCAGGATGAGGGCAAGGCATTCCATTACGCCTGGTTGTTACTACTTATAGCACTAGTAGCTTGGAGGATAGTGGAGGATAGTTAGTTTCCTCCACATGACTCAGACCTTCAAGAGGTAGTGAAGTTTACTTTGCTCTGGGCTATAGAGGACCCCACATGTGTCAGAGGGGTGAAGATCTTTTGGGTCCTTTTTGAGATGGAACTAAGGACGATGATTAGCTAGAGGCCAAGGTTATAACCCACATTGTTCATGCAGTATGAAACCATAGCTGACTTAAAAGCAAATTTCCACAATCTATATATTCACGTGAGGAGGGATCCTATGATGACATGTCACAAGTTACCTTACTTGGTGGCCGACGAGGATATAGCAGGGGTCGTGAGCAAGTGGGCAAGTGACTGTCTCACACCGCCAGATGTCGGCATAGGTACTAGTAAGGCAGTCGAGGGTTAAACCGCGCAGATGATGGAAAAAAAGAAGAAAAAGGAATCGCAGAAGGCTTTCGCGTAGGAAAAAGCTGCGCAAAAGAAGGAAGTTGTTGCACAAGAGAATGAAGCGGTAGCCAAAGAAAAGCAGCACAAGATATGATGACATTGCATGCCATAATTAACGTTGAGGAGTCAAACACATAGAAAACACCAAAGCAAGAGGAAACAGAGGAAGGGGGTGCAGAGCTAGAATCCCCCTTCATAGTTAATAAAAGGAAGAAGCAGACCTCAACTAGGTCGTGCAAGAAACAAAACTTTGACTGATCAGCAGGTGCAACCCTATTGGTCCTCACTGAGGGGGACTTAGATGAGATAGGAGATGTGGTCCATGACACGACAACAAACCTTTGGAGACACTTCAAGGAAAAGTACCAATAGGCACTGGGAAAGGTTCAGCAGGATCTGCATGAGTTGCATATCCAAACATGTATGTTACAAGTGATCATGGGACAGGAAAGCGGGAAGCAAGGGAGCCTGAGTCAAGCGAATGGGTCAGTTCTGGACACATACATGACTTTGGATCTCGCGGCATTCAATTAGCATAAGGATCTTTGTGTGTGGAGATAGAAGAGGAAAGGGCCTAACTGATGCAAATGATTAACCTGAGCTTAAATCTCGCAGCACTCCCCATCCAAACCCTGCACAAGCTACACCAAGGGGTGTTTGATGAATTGAGGATTCAGGAGCATCGCGTGTTATTGGTTATCAGTGAGGTTAAGACAAACAACAATATATTTTTGAGAAAAAGGCGTAGGAACTTAAACAAAAAGAGGAAATCATAGCGCAAAGCTAACAGTTGGAAGCAGTCATTGCACAGGCCTGTAGTGAGCTACCAAATCTCAAGATCTCGGTAGAAGCGTCCTCTATGGAGAAGATCCAAAAGTTTCCCATTGCAGTAAAGGAGTCCGAGGATGAAATCGAACGAGTCTAGTTCGAGCTACAGTTTCATATATTAGAGCTACAATTAAATCTATATCACATGACTCCTCCCGAAGTTAGAGAGCAGCGTGGAGATGCTATCAAAGAAGGCATGGCAACATTGGAAGAAGCAGTCAAAGGTTGCACTGAGATCTTTGAGAAAGCCATGGAGCTATGGACCTTGTTGCAGGAGGATCCAACTCTGCAAAATATAGGAGTAGATATCAAGGAAAAGCAAAGGCAGTGCGATGAAATCTGATCGACTGCACAAACCTTGGCACCAGTCCAAAGGTTCACTCGTGTTGTAGGAAGGGAAGATCATCTAAAATTAAATTGATGAGCTACGCCACAAGGAAGTGATTATATCTTCACAGATGCAACCATGGATAGATGAGGCTTGCCAGTTGACTCTGTTAGTATAGAGTAAACTCAAAGGGATGCAGCAGACTCAGAGGACCATGACCCTTGCAATTGAAGGTCCAACTACTAAAAAGTTGGTCGAGGAAGTGCAACAGGCTGTTATGCAAGGAACAACAACCCTACAGGTTTTGAAGCTTGAGTTCCATGAACTGTAGGCAAGGATCGAAGCGCCAACAAATTGACTAGAGGACGAGTCATGAAATTGTGTTGGAGGCCTGTTAGGATAGGGTCCCCTAGGGTCAAATTTTGTCATTAATTTTTGTATACTTGTAAAGTCTCCACGTTTTGAGGGAGTGGAGAGCGAAGGTCATAGGAGTCAAAAAGGGCTTTAGCCCTTATTTTTTTAGAAGATAGGTCATTTTGTGACCCTCTCATGGTTCGCAGACCATGGTATTATAAAAGAAAAGGATATATAAAGGATTCATAGCGAGTCTAGGAGGGAATTGAAGAAGAGAAGATCATTGTATGGGAAAGTAAGCTAAGGCAAGAAATTTTGTTTCTTATACTTAGGCAAAGGGGAAGGCTCCTACAGCTAAATGCGCAGAGACCTTGGTAAGTCTACAGGCTGAGTGCGCAAGAAGAAGAGTCTATAACATAAATATTATATCAATAAAGATTGTTTTGAAGCCATACTTGTGGATCTGTAAACTTATCTTTACTTATGCGGTTTCTATATTTTCACTCGGTTATCTGAATTTATATGAAGGAATGTTTAATTAACACGCAAAAGTAGTATATCATTTCATTTTATTGATGTTATGAATGTTTAAATCCCTTCACGAAGGGTTATATTATGTTTCTGCAAGGTACTGGAATTATCTGTATTTTTAGGGTTAGGGTTTGCGAAGACCGGGATCAGCCCTAGGAACCACATGAACCCATTACACTAACCTCTGGATGCATAAACTGGGTTCTATCATCCCCCAATACTACTTCGAGTGAGAGTGCAACCTACGCTACATGGGTTGTTACCAAAAGGGCCAGCAATTTAGGGTTTTGTTGGTTGGCGCAACTAACTTTGAACCTTAGTCAGGACCCCTCAAGCCAACAACATTACATAAATGAACAATTTTTGGATGATAAAAATGTAAGACCTCTTTGGTATATACAGGGGTCTACGGGTCATAATATAATCAGAGCCTACATATCAATAATAATAATGTAAGGGCACAACAATAACGATATTGGGCTTCTATGGGGCATAAAAATAAAAATGGGGGATACATGGGAACAAAAATAACAATAGGGGGCTAGACTAACAATAAAAATAAGGGGAATATACTAGTATTATAGGGACCTAACATAATTTGTGGTATGCCAATAAAATAAGGGAGAGACTATCAAGACCCCAGGGCGCCTTCAGCCATTAGCCATACCAATCCAACATTGGAAAGAAGATTCAATGGATTTTATTATATGTTTACCCAAATATGGAGGAAATAATGTCATTATGCTAGTGGTAGATCGAATCACAAAGTATGTTGACTTTTTCTCTCTTTTTTATCATTTTAAGCGACAAATGTGGTAGAATCATTCATGGAAAAAATCCAAATGCTACATGGAATACCAAAGAGTATTGTAAGTGACAAAGATCCAATTTTCACTGGAAATTTTTGGAGTGAATTTTGTTTGGGTACTCAATTGGCTCATAGCTCATCTTATCATCCTCAATCTAATGGGAAAACTGAGATTGTGAATAAATGTTTATAAGGATATCTACATTGCTTTGTATATGATAAATATAAATTGGGTCAAATGGTTGCCCTTGGCAGAATGGTGGTACACCACATCCTTCCATAATTCATAAAAAATGTCACCATTTATGGAACTTTATGGATATCATCCTCCATCCATCACATCTTCCTTAAAAGGAACTGTAAAGACTCAAGCATTAGAGGACCACATACAACACCAACAATATATTCTCAAACTTAGTTGAAGTACAACTTGGTTATGGTACAAAGTAGGATGAAACAAAAAGCATATCAAAATCACATTGAAAGGGAATTTGAAGTGGGATTGGATATTTATGAGACTCCAACCATATAACCAAATTTCCCCCAAGCAACAAAAGAAGGACAATAAATTAGTTTTGAGCTATTATGGCTCCTATAAGGTATTGCAGAGGATTGGAAGTATGGTTTAGAAATTGGATCTGCCTCCATTTCACATGTACATCCAATGTGGTTTTTTTCTTTCTTAATAATGGTAAATGGTGATAAGGTCCTAGTGAAAAATATTCTACCATAGATTAATGAATAAGGGAAAATAATACTAGAACCAAAAACAATTTTGGAAACAAGGACTAAGCTGCTAAGAACTAGAGCAATTATTGTGTACCTCATTAAATGGAAGAACCTACCAATCGAAGAAGCAACATGGAAATATTATATGTTCATGCAAAACTCCTAAAAAGCGTCAAGTGTTGAGGACAAAACGCATTTGAATGGGAGGGACATGTTAAGCCCTATATAAGCCCCACGTTAACCAAAAAACCCCTTAATAAGCCCTAGATAGTGAGTGATTCCATTTCTATTTTTATATTGGTATGTAAGTTAGAACCCCTCGTGGTCTCATTCTATTATAATTGCACCCTTTGTCTCCTATATATACACTAAGGGGTCCTAATCTTAGGATCGTCAAACATTGTCTTGTTCATTATATTTACTATAAAATGAGGTTTCCCTGTCAAATTGAACTATAATTATTTTTTTCTTATAATTTTAAGGCACATGGATCATAACACAATATGTGGACTCCATTTTACACTAAATATATTTCTCCTTGAAAGGAGACTTTCTCATTTAAGCTTTTTAAACTGCTATATGACATTCTAATATATTATGATAATGAAATCATATTCTAGAAGTGGCAAATAGTTGATTACAAGTATAAAGTAATTATTGAAAGTAAGAAATAGGTATATTGATATAAGTTTCTAGATATATGGTGTGTGTGAGTTTATTGATGTCCTACATTTCGAGTGGTCTCACCACCAATCATCAGGGACTCAAGTAAATCATGATCAATCACCCTCGGAATAAATCAAATTAAAATATTCAATTCTCATACACAAGAAGTAATTCACATAAAAATGATATTAAACGTGTGATTACAATCAAATCCATAATCTATTCATAATAATTCTCTATAGAAAAATATTAATAGAAATGACAAATTGCAAGAATCTGTAGCAAAAATAATCAACACTAATGTGAAATTTTCTGATAAATCATGTATTCCTTGTATTCATCCTTTAGAATAAATTCCTCAATATCTTGTACAAGAAAAAACTTTTACCCTTCAAATGTCAAATTGAACCTGATAGAAGCATACAATTTACAAATTCTATACTTTTCTACCTCTAAGGTATTCAGTATTTCATTTCACTTTATAAGAATATACAAGTAAAAGTCTTCGATATTTCAACCCTCCTATCCTAAATCTAGAGTATCCTTTTATAATCATTCTTCCTGACTCTTAATTTCTTCCATTTCTTCTTTCATTACAGCCACTTTTGTTTTTCAATTCATGCTTTGATTTTCATTAACAAAATAGTTTGAAAATCATATGATATCTTTCTAGGAAATGTTGTTACAAGTATCTACATCGAAAGAAAACTGTGGTCTTATTCAAAACAAAATAATACTCTACATCCAAGCCACTAGAACTCATCCATAAATATCTATGTGGACCAGACAAGACACAAACAATAAAAGGTGAAATGTATTTCATTTGGCTCATTGATGATTATAAGAGAATAACATGGGTTACTTTCCTTAGAGAAAAATATAAGGCTTTTGAGAAATTCAAAGCCTTCAAGGCTTTATTTGAAAATGAAACCTATCTAAAAATCAAATTCCTAAGATCTAAAAAAGGATGTGGGTTTACTTCTAATGAATTTAATATTTATTTTTAGAATCATGGGACTTAAGACAACAATTTTTTTTCTAGAAGACCCCAGTAAAACGAAGTTGTTGAAAGAAAGAATACAACATTGCAAGAAATGGAAAGAACAATGGTCAATAGTGAACAACTTCTGGATATATTTTGGGCAGAATAAGTTTACATGTAATTCTACATGTTTATCAAAGCACAAATTAGGGTAAACAACACTAAAACACCTGATGAACTATAGAAAGGTAGACTGGCCATAGTCAAACATTACAAGTGTTTGCAAGAAAATGCTACATAAAGATAAATTAATAGAATTTAGGGAAGTTTGACTCTAGAATATATGAAGGAAATATCCTTGGATATGCATATAGAAGTGAGGGCTACAAATGTCACAAAAAAAGGACATTCAAGGTAGTTGAAGTAAGAATAGATGAAATGTTGCCTTGAAACGAACCACAACCAAATGAAGATCAAGAAGAAAAAGAAGAGGAAAAGGAACAACAATAATAATTTGAGCCATTACACCCAAAAACTCCATCTAGTTATGTCCAAAATAATCATTTAGATTACCAAATTCTTAGAGCCAAGGAATCAAGAGTTCGAACTAAAAGGAACCTTATTAGTACATCAAGCCATACCAACTTAGCTCTACCATCACTAATGGAAATCCAACATTTTCCTCAATCCAATGAATATGAACATTGGGTCAAGGCTATGAATGAAGAACTACACAAAATTGAGAAAAATGAGACATGGGAGTGTGTACCAAGACCAAAGGACAAGAATTTGATTGGAACTAAGTGGGTTTACAAGAATAATTTGAATGACGATGGACAAGTAGCGTGGAACAAAGCATACTTGTATGTAAAGGGTATGCACAAGTATAAGGCATTGACTTTGAAGAAACATTTGCTCCAGCTGCTAGACTTGAGGAAATAAGATTTTCTTAGCTTTTTCAAGAATTAAAGGGTTTAAGGTTTTTTTTTTTTTTAGGTTCAACTAGTGAGAGATATCCAGGGGGGATTGAAATTCTGACCACTTAAATTCAAAAGGGTTTTCCAACATGCTTTATTCCAATTTTGATACCACCCGTGGATACATTTTATTAGATGAAAGTAAAATCAACATTTCTAAATGGAGGACTTCAAGAAGAAGTGTATATTGAGTAGCTAGAATGATTTCAGCTATCAAAATACAAAGATCATATGTGCAAATTAAAGAAAGCGTTGTATGGGTTAAAGTAGGCACCTAGGGCCTAATACTCAAGGCTAGATAAATACCTTTTGCAACAAAGTTTCAAGAAAGGGTAAGAAGATAGTAACCTTTATATTAAAGCCGAGAAAGATAATTTGTTGGTCATTGTTGTCTATGTAGATGACATAATTTTTGGGAGTGAAGTTGATTTTTATAAGGAAATTTTTTTTAGTAAACATGTAGAAGGAGTTTGAAATTTCAATTCTGGGGGAATTATCCCTTTTATTGGTTTGAAAATTCATCAATCAGAAAGAGGCATATTTATTTCTCAAACCAAGTATCTTAAATAAATATTGAATAAGTTTGGTATGGTATGCACCCCTAAGCACTCCCATGACAATAGGATGTAAACTGAAAAAAGATGATGAATCTCCAAAGGTAAATAAAACCATGTATATATCTATGATTGGAAGCATCATTTATTTAATAGTTTTAAGACTGGATATCATGCAAACGATGGGACTATTGGGAAGATTTTAGTAAAGTGAAAAATAAAATCATGTGAATGAAATTAAAAAATATATATAGAATATATTAGATAACACACCATATATTTTGGCTTGTTGCATTGAAGGGGCACAAATTTTACTCTCAAATTTTACTTAGATGTAGATTGGGCTTGCAGTTTTGATGATAAGAACACCACCAATGGGGGAGGCTTCTTTTCAGGAAATTGTTTGGTCTCCTAACTTTGTAAGAAACAAACTTCAATTTCTATCCATATTTGAGGCATAATATATTGCAACAACATCATGTTTCACTCAAGTCCTATGTATGAATAAAAATTTCAAGGATATTCAAGGGATTGGTGATCAGCATGTGTGCATCATGTGTGACAACACCAATGCTATCAATATCTCTAAAAATCCTATTGTGCACTCTACGACAAAGCATATTTATATAAAATTCCATTTTATCAAAGAACAAGTTGTTGAGCACACTAAAATATTAGAGTACATTCCAAAAACGGATAATATTGCAAACATATTTACTAAACCCCTTCCAAAATAAAGTTTTGAATAGACATAATATGGGTGTAACAATCTTCCTAACAAAGGGAGTGGCCCACTAATTTCAGTTAAGTAATATGTTGGAGATAGAGAGAGTTCAAGGAAATAGCATGCATCAACAAAAGGGGAGTATATGCCCTTTTCCATTGATGTCAAATGGGAAGAATAAGCATAAATTAAGAGAATAATAGTTAGCAAAAAGATAATTGGAGTTATTAACTCAAGTACATTAATTATTGAATGATGTTTGGTGGTGTTTCCATCAATGAAAAAGGGGATATTGTTGCACATGTGTTATCATTGATGTCAAAGTTGTAGTCATTAATTTACGAAGTGTTGATATGATATGGAGATGATTGTTTCAGGAGGATCCTCTACATATTATGCCTAAAGAATACAAACAAAAATATGAATTTAAAATGATATGGATGAATCTGGATCGAGGTAGATATCCAGATGACATATTATATTTGATACTCTAGCATGAATTTGGGCCTCTAGCATGAATCTAGGTCTCTTGCATGTATTCAATCCTCTAAGATGTATTTCAGACTCTCATGTGTGTTTAGGCATCGAGGTACCCAGTGATGCACCTTAAATAAACACCCAAATTCCACATTTTTGTCTTGGCCAACAGTTGGACCCTAGGTACACCATGGTAGTATAGATGGCATGTCTGGTGGCACCAAGTAGAAAATAAAGTGACATGGAAACATGTGAGCTGATCGTTAGGGGAATTTTGAGGTCTAAAATGGGCCTCCTAAGGAAATTATAAAATAATAGTGGAAATAATAAAATAAGATTAGATTACATCATCAAATTTTAGAGGGAAAAAGAAAAAACTATTTTTTCAACTCGTATTTTCAACTTATATCCCTATGGCTTTACTAAAATTTCAAGCGGAAACACTCATTGGATGTAAAATTTGATTCCTCATCCAAGGAGTACTCATGTTGCATGCTTTCGATGGAACCCATTTTTGGAATTTTTGGGTCACCAATTGGACAAGTGACAAGTGACGCATGGTAAGTACATGAACACATGGAAATAATAGGGAACACCACGTGTAAATGGGATGATTTGGAATATGACATGGAAATGATGATGAAAATATGACTCCATAAGCGGACCATGAGGTAGGTCCTAATTTGTCCACGAAGTATTAATGTGGCAGTCTCTGAAGTCTCAAGATTTGCACTAGGGTAGTGTTTTGGCAAAGGTTTCCTATGTATTTCAATTTGGCCAAACTAGCAACAAACAAAGAATTTATGCCAAAAATAGCATACCAACCCTAGTGAGACTATTTCTAGGCTATCTAGCCCTTCAAGAGTGTGTTGGGTCATTTGGGAATCTAGTGATCAAGATGAGAACAAAATCATGGTCATTATCAAATGACCTAGATCTTGGATTTGATGGATTTAAGTTAAAGAAAAGGAGTTGGTCAAAGTTCTAGTTGGTTCAAGATTCCATGTAGAGAATAGGTTATCTAAGCATATAGGGATATGACCGTGTACACAGTTTGGACATTTGATGAAGAGGTAGGTCCTAGATGTAAGTGAAGCAAAGGAGTTAAGGAAACGTTCCAACAGTTAAGTCTCCATGTATACAAAGTAAAAAAGAAAATCTAGACATCTAGTAATCTGGGCATTTTTAAAGTGTCTTTGTGGACTTGAATTTTGGGTTCATTAGAACTAGTCATTTAAAAATGTTCTCCCATCACATGATCATGTGGTGTAATAGATGATACACTGGTGTTGATGTCAATGCTAAAGCAATATGGGTAAACAATATATTTGGATGTCCAATTATCAGTTACACGTAAGTGGACTCGAATCCTCAATTTTCTTAAACATTTTTAAACATGGTTATGACGTGTGATCATGGGCGCTCAAGAGTTTAACCTTGTGGGTCCAATGAACCATGAAAATAAGAGTTATCTAGGTCATTTGGACTACATATCCATCCATGAAAATAGAATAAATAATCCAAGTTATCTGTATTGGTCTCCCATGGCATGTTAGTCCTGCTAAGTCTCTATTAACTTAATGTGGTATAGTTATCCAAAGCTAAAGAAGCCTTAGGGTGTGAAGCAAAGTGTTGTAGTGATAAAAAGTACATAATCCAGAAATATGAGGTTCAAAGGCCTAATGCAAAAAAGTTCTGAGAATGAATATTAAGGAAGATGTATAAGCTATGTAAGGAAGTTGTTCAATATGACTGTAGATAAATGTCATAAAATCTGTAAGTGTGATGCTAGTTGTAGTGTGCTAGGATACTATCTAAATTCTGAAAATAGGGTTTTGAAGAACAAGAACAAATTCCAGTGCACATGAGATCAAAGTTAATACCTTGTGCATGTTTGTGCAGTACATAACACATAATTGTGTCATTTTAGGTGATTGGTGTCCCCTTCTCATTGGTGCCAATAAATCATTTTAGGGGATTGGTTTCTCCTTCTAGTTGGCTCTAGTAAATTATTTCGATGGATTGATTTCTTCTTTTGGTTAATGGTAGTAAATAAATGTAACAATAGGTTGGTTCCTACAATAAGATTCATATAAATAAGTTTTGTGGTTTTCTCCCATAATGGTTTCAATGTATATCTAGTGTATTCTCATATTGTTGATGTGATTGACATTTTATATGCATTGAAATGTTTTTATTGTTAAACTTCAACATTATATTGATTCACACCCACCCTCCCCCGACTCCAGGTATAATTATAATTCCAATAAGTGAACCCTAAAAAAATCAAATCTATGAGGTAATGGCCAATCCCTAAGACCTTGAAGAAACTTAGATGATTCTTAAGATTGATAGGATATTACTACAAGTTGTTCAAGAATTATCATTGAATAATAGTACCTATGACAAAATTATTGAAGAAGGAATCATTTCCTTGGATTAAAGAAGCAACCAAAGATTTTGAAAAACTTAAAGAAGTTATATTTACAACTCCCATATTGTCCACACTTGATTTCACAAAAGCCTTCATTATGGAGAGTGGTGCCTTAGGCCATGGAATTAGTGCAATTCTGATGCTAGAAAGGTGGTCCCTTGCCTTTGAAAATTGTGAACCTATAGGAAATAAATTAGTCAAACACATCTATGAAAAAAGAAAAGTTGGGCATACTACTTGCAGTTAAGAAATGACACCCATACCTAAGAATAGGAAGACACGTCAAAGTAAACAAAGAGTATCTGCAGAAGAGAAACAAAAATGGGTTACAAAAATGCTAAATTATGACTTTGAAATTATCTACAATAAGGGAAAACAAAATATTGCGGAAAATGCACTCTTGAGGAAAGAGGAAGACAAAGAAGGTTTATTACATGTTATTTCCATTAAAAAATTGGATTGGGTGGAAGAATCAAGGATAGAATGGAAGAAATATGATAAGGTATGAAATATCATTCAAAAACTACATGAGTGTTGGGTTGTGTTATATTCTTTCCACGACTAGCCCAAGTAGTTAACTAGGGGGTTAGAAGGGGGGCGGAGCCCCCCCTTCGTTGTGCCTATTACGTAGCGGAGGGAGTCACAGGGGGTTTGAGGGGTGCAGGTAACCCCACTCTATGGGGTCTGGGGCAGCACCCCAGAAAATTTTGGTTTTGGACCCTATGTTAGGTTGGGCGGACCTACCTATGGTTTTGTGCA
>APFE031183760.1:226260-333739 GCA_000404065.3 Pinus taeda
TTTATGTATGGGATTAAAACCTACATTTGGTATCGGAGCTGCTTTGGCTTCAAGGGGATGCCTTTGTTGCCGAGGGGTTTCAATCAGGCTTGTGGTAGACCCTGTTCAGTGGGAGATCTGTAGGATCGATTCTGGTAGTGAAAGAAGATGGCGAGCAGTGAAAAGATAGAGATCGAGAAATTTAATGGTTAGTGTTTTGAGTTGTGGAAACTCAAGATGGAGGATCTGTTGGTGGATAAAGATCAATGGATCATGGTAGATCCGTGTACTAAACCAATGGGATGTTTGATGAAGAATGGAAGAATATTGATCAGAAGGCAAAGAGAACAATATGATTGTGTGTCTCAAATTCAGTATTGTTGAATGTATTGTGTGTCTCTAGTGAATAAATTGTTCCTACGAAAAAAGCTATATAACCTGAGGATGAAAGATGGAGACTTGGTGACAGAGCATATGAATGCATTTAATACTGTGGTAAGTCAGTTATCGTCTGTTGATATCAAAATTTCAAATGAAGATAAATGCATTAGTTTGTTGTGTTCTCTACCAGATTCGTGGGATAGTCTGGTTATTGTAATAGGTAACAATACAACTACCTTGCAGTTTGATGAAATAGTCTCATCCTTGCTAACGAAGGAGATAAGACAAAAAATTCTAGAGAGATAGAATGGTGATTCCTTGTCTGTACGAGGACAATCCCAGAACATAAACAAAAATAAGTCATCGAGGGGGAGGTCTAAATCTAGAGGGATATCTAAATCTCCAGGAAATCTTGTAAAGGTGTTGTGCTGGAAATGCAGAAAGGAAGGGCACTACAAATATGAACGTAAATCTAAAGCTCCTGATAAAGGAAAGGGATCTGATTATGCTCCTTCTGCAAAGGCGAAAACCACCTTATATGAAGGTGGTGATGTGTACTTGGCTTCTTCAATTACACATGTAGATCACGAGGCAGGGTTGGTTGACTCAGGTGCATCCTTTCACTTCACTCCCCATAGAGAGTGGTTCTGTGAATATGAGAAATATGATGGTGGCGATGTCTTCTTAGGGGATGACAGGAAGGATAGAATCGTTGGTTGCAGGAAAGTAAAGTTGAAGTTGCAAGGTGGAAGGGTTAGAACACTTCCAGGTGTTCTGCATATTCCTGCATTAGCCAAAAATCTGATTTCTGTAAGCAAGCTAGATGATGCAAGTGTAAAAATAGTGTTCAAGAAGGATACCTGCAAGATGGTTCAGGGGGAACTGGTATTAATGTGGGGAGTTCGAAGTGGACCTCTGTACAAGTTGGAAGGTAGCACTATTGTTGATGGGTGCAACAGTTCAGTGGTTCCTGAAAGTGGAGCAGAAAATCTAGTGGTCTCTGGAGAGAAGACCATGCTGTGGCATCAAAGGCTTGGACATATTGGAGAGAAGGGCCTTCGAATACTTCATGGTAAAGGTATGGTAGAAGGTATGAGTAATAGCTCTCTGGATTTTGATTTCTGTGAAAATTGTGTATATGGGAAGCAGAATCGGGTGAGTTTCCCCTCTGGTGGTAAGAGGACGAAACATATATTAGAGCTTGTGCACAGTGATGTGTTTGGACCTGTGAAAGTTCCATCACTGGGTAAGTCTGTGTACTATGTATCATTTATAGATGACTTCTCAAGGAATACATGGATATATTTCCTTAAGAAGAAATCTAAAGTCTTTGACAGGTTTAAAGAATTTAAGGCTCTGGTGGAAAATCAGACAGAGAAGAAGATAAAGGTGTTGAGGACAGATAACGGTGGAGAGTTTTGCAGTAAGGAATTTGAAGAATTCTGTAAGAAGTGTGGTATAGCACAGAAGAAGACTACTCCATACACACCTGAGAAAAATGGAGTTGCAGAAAGAATGAACAAGACGTCGATGGAAAGGGCAAGAAGCATGCTCAGTGGTGCCGGGTTAGGACAGGAATTCTGGGCAGAGGCGGTGGATACTGCATGTTACTTGGTCAACAGGTCACCTTCATCAGCGTGGAGGATAAGACTCCACAAGAAGTATGGACTGGTAAGAAACCCTCTCTTTCACATCTGAGGGTATTTGGATGTGATGCATATGTACATGTTCCAAAGGAGAAACGAACCAAGTTGGATAGTAAATCTGAAAAGTGCATCTTTATTGGGTATAAGGATGGTTTAAAGGGTTATAAGCTTTGGAACCCAGTAACAAGGAAGGTTGTGTACAGTCGAGATGTGGTGTTCGAAGAGGTGAAAGATGTTATTAAAAATGAATTCCAACCAAAGGAACCTGTGAAGATAGAGTTTGAGCTAAAGGAAGAAGAATCTGACTCTACAACAGAGGAGGAATCAGAATATGAAGAGCCACAAACTTCGGGTGTGAGAAGATCAGTTCGAGAAAGAAGGCATCTAGAAAGGTATATTCCATCTGCTTTCTATTAAAATTTTTCTTTTATCTACTACTGATGATGATCCCAGAACTGTGAAGGAAGCCGTAAATTCAAAGGATGGAAAACTCTGGAAAGAGGTCATGGTTGATGAAATGGCATCTTTGCACAAAAATGAGGCTTGGGATCTAGTGGAGTTGTCGGCTAGAAGGAAACCCTTTGGCAGCAAATGGGTGTTCAAGAAGAAGACAAATGCTGAAGAAAAGTTGGAGAAATACAAAGCTCGGTTGGTAGCAAAAGGTTATTCCCAGGTGCCAGGAATTGATTTTGGTGATATTTTTTCTCCTATTGCCAAGGTAACTTCTATTAGATTACTTTTCTCTGTTGTTGCTGCTTCTTATTTTGAGGTAGAACGGATGGATGTGAAGACAACATTTATTCATGGGGATCTGGAAGAGGAGATCTACATGAAGCAATCTGAAGGTTTTACGGTAAAGGGTAAGAAAGACCTAGTGTGCAAGTTAAGGAAGTCCATATATGGGTTAAAACAGTCACCAAGGATGTGGTATCAGAAATTTGATACATTTATACAGGGACTTGGCTTCACCATAAGTAAAGCAGATCATTGTGTGTATTTTAAATTAAGTGGTCATCGTTTTATTTATCTGATCTTGTATGTGGATGATATGTTGATGGTTGGAAATAATAAAGAAATTATCCAAGATTTGAAGACCCAATTGTCCTCCAAATTCGACATGAAATATATTGGTGCTGCAAACTATATTTTGGGCATAGAAATTAAAAGAAACCAGGAAAAGAGGAAGCTCTGGTTAAACCAGAGGAAGTATGTCGAGACAATATTGAGGAGGTTTAATATGCAAGATAGTAAACCGGTGAAGGTTCCTATTCTTGTAGGTGTAAAGTTATATGTTGAACAGTGTCCCAAAACACAAGAAGAGGAAGAGGACATGTCCTGTGTTCCATATGCAAGTGCAGTCGATAGCCTGATGTATGTGATGATCTGTACTAGACCAGACATTGCACATGAAATGGGAGTATTGAGTAGGTTTATGTCAAAACCAGGGAAGGAGCACTAGACAGCAGTGAAGAGGGTTTTCAGGTATTTGCGTGGCACTAGTGATTATAGTTTGTGCTACCAAGGAAGACGAGGATTAGATAGAGTGTTGGATACTTATGGCTTTGTTGATGCACACTAGGCTGGAGATCTGGATCAAAGAAGATCTACAAGTGGGTATGTGTTTAACCTATTTGGAGGTGCAGTCAGTTGGATGAGTAAGAAATAATCTGTAGTTGCACTATCAACTTCAGAGGCAGAATACATGGCATCCACTCATGCAAGCAAGGAAGCAATTTGGTTGCAAAGATTGTGTTCAAGTATGGGGTTAGTACAGGGAGCTATAAGGATAACTGTGACAGCCAAAGTGTAATTTTCTAGGCAAAGAACCTTGCATATCATTCAAAGACAAAGAACATTAATCTTTAGTATCACTTTGTGAGGGATATGATAGAAGACAAAAAGGTGTTGTTGGTAAAGGTGGACACTTTGAAGAATACTGCAGATGCATTGACAAAATCTATGAGCTCTGAGAAGTTCTCTTGGTGTAGAGAAACAATGGGCATTGCAAGGTTGGATAAATGACTAAGCTCTCTTGTGGCCCCCTGTGGAAAAAAAACAACAAGTGGGAGAATGTTGGGTTTGTTATATTCTTTCCACGACTATCCCACATAGTTAACCGGGGGGCTAGAAGGGGGGCAGATCCCCCCCTTCATTGCGTCGATTGCGTAGCGGGGGGGAGTCACAGGGGGTTTGAGGGGTGCAAGTAACCCCACTCTATGGGGTCCGAGGTAGCGCCCCGAAGAATTTTGGTTGTGGACCCTATGTTAGGTTGGGTAGACCTACCTATGGTTTTGTGCATGATTTTCGCACATGGTTTTGGACGCGATGGTTTTTGGTCCATGGTTTTGGATGCAATGGCTTTTCGTTCCATGGTATTGGATGCTACGGCATGTATAAATATGTATTGTAACATTGAAAGTAAAATAATGAATAATAAAGAAGGTAGTCCAAGTTTTGGGATCTAGGGGAAAAACTTTGTGTATATGTGTTTTATGTGTTATGCTCTCGCATTGTTTGTTTTCTGTGTTTTAGAATTCGTATGCTGGTAATTTCTGTACGAGCTTAAAACCTACAAGGAGGACCCCAATGTAGTATGAAAATTTATGCAGAAGAATGATTTGTTGTGTTATCACGACCACTCATACTTATGCAATAATTCTCAACTCAGATGGGAAGTCCTTTTGGAATTACACACTTCTCATGTAGAGGATATTCAAGGTTCCTGAAAACACACCATAGGATCCAGAAATATTTTTTGAGAAAATCAAGACCTTAGGGCTCTGTTGTCGTTGCTACAACAACCTCCAAAATTTCACTACATTTGAATTATGGATCATACCTCATTGTAGTATCGAGTGTATCCTTGGACATCAAGTGTTGTTTTGTATTGATCCATATGTTTTGAGTGTTCCTAAGTGTTCTTAAGTTTCATTGCATTTCTTTGAATATCCTTATATGCATTTCATGGTCACAACACCTTCCTTGTTGTAAAACTACACATTTGGGTCACAGTTGCACACGCTTCATTGTTTATATTTGGGGAATGCGCATAAAGTGGTGTTTTTATGTATATTCTTTGTTGGTTTTTTTTTCTTAGTTTTCTCGATGATTTAATATGTGTCACACTTGGTTTTATATCCATAACTCATCTTGTTCATTCATTGACCAATAATCCACACTTAGACAAATTTCAGTTGAAAAGTGATCCCATTAAGGCCAAGAGTGCATGAGCGCACTCTGAAGCCTTGATGGGAGACCCTTCATTGTTCATAAGTGTTCCATCCACCTTCCTTGATAGTTGGGTGCACTCCAAATTCATGAATTCCCTTCATTGTTCCGAACTGCGTCCTCCAAGAATGACTAAGTCTTCCTAGAATGCACTCCTTCAACTCGAAGAAGTGAGCCCTCCTTGAGAACATTGGTACATCCTAAAGACCCTAAGTTGAACCCTTCATCCTTCCCCTATGCACCATGTGCCCTCCTAAATTGATTGAGCACATTATCACACCCTGAAGGCATGAAGCCCCAACCTTCAGCTTTTAGGAGTGCGCCCTATTGGAGCAAGTGATGTTCGTTGTATTCATGCATCTTGGGACTTTTACTTAATATTCAAATCTTGATGGCTAGCACATTTTCATACATGGATTATGAGTGTTTTTATGATTGTTTTATGAATTTTTATGGTTCATGATTTCTTTCACTAGTACTAAGGTAGTTGAACTATTTTTGTTATTTTGGTGCTTATTCTATTGAGAATGTGTTATAATGGTTATAACGTCTGTCACATTCATGTGGAATATTTTGCTAGATGTTAGATGAAACATTCATGTTTTTGTGTGTCTTTATTAGGGTGGTACTATTACCTGTCTCCTATAGGCTCACTTTCTTTCCCCTCTACAGTAGAAGAACCTTGAGGCACTTGCAACTAAACATTCACCAAGCACACTAGCTTTCTTTTCGAAGGAACATATGTGATTATCTCTCTTGCTAACAGCTAAAGCCAAGTTATATATTTAAGTAGACGGAAACCAGGTTGTATTCTAGATGGGGCTCATATCCCAAATGGTGTGAGGTTTACTTGGGACTACATATCGAGGAGACCCACTTGAATGTTGGTAGGTCTAGCACTGTCAACATTTCTAGTGCTAGAAGGAGGCCGACCAGATTTTTATGGATGATAACTCTACCCACCCACATCATACTTCCTTTGGACAAGGTAACAACATTCCCAACACTTCTTCAACTCATATTCATAAAGCAGGAGGATCTTCTTAGCCCGACTCTGAACAAAGTCGCGAGATTTCTTATGAGCACATCTGTCAAATTTGACCCATAACCTAGAAGTTTGCAAAGGCTATCAAATTAATTACTGGAGCACATATTCTTCCTTATTTTTCAAAGAAGAAATAAACCACTCCCACTAGGATAGTGGTTTCTACAATAGAAGATTGTGTTTTCACTACTCTTGAAGAGTTTCCAGGATCTGTAGAAAATACAGAAAAACCAGAGTAGCCTCCATATTTTAACGGGGATGACGGGGACAACATTGTTCTTTATGACAACACTCTTCGCGGGTTAGGAGGAAACGAAGAAGGGAAAGAATACCCCTCATATTTTGAAGAAGAGGAGGAGGATACATATGAAGACATGGTAGACTATAGTCTGAATTGGATGACTTAGGGACTACTTTCCCTTTCGATTATTTTACATAAGACGTCGAGACACCCAGAAAAGTTATTAACAAAATATGACCCTGACAAGGCACTCAAAGTGGAATATCATTTAGATAATTTATACATACACCTATATACCCTCGAGTTACGTTGTGATAATGTTGCATGTAGACTCTTTCATTCTACCTTATATGGTAGAGTAGCTACTTGGTACCATATTCTTCCTGTGAATTCAATTCAGAATTGGAGGGGGTTTAAAAAGTTGTTCCTTGAAAAGCCTGAGTATGACAAAACCCTAGCCATGTTATTAAAATATTTAGGGAATCTTAATAGGGGGGGGGTGGTGTGGAAGAAAAGGTGAAGGACTTTAATCAGAGTTTCAAACGGATATCAAACTAATTCCCTCTAGATACGACACCTCATTCCTCCATCATAATTGATTACTATACTTATGCCTTGCGAGTAAGCATTTCATAGTTTGTAAAGAGAACAACGAAATAACTTTAGCTCAAAATTTCAAAGAATAAATTATTGTTGAGAAGGGCTTATGTGCAATCAGAGTAATTTTTATGATGATGGATCCAAAGACTCCAAGGATACAGGAAAAAGGTCTCAAACCTCTTCAAATAATGCCAAAGGTAAAGAAGCTACTGATTTGGAAAACTTGACCTGAATGATCAAGACTTTGTCCAACAAGTTGAAAGAACTGAAACAAAGGACAAGAAAGACCACTTTCACCAGTAAGAACCTGAATTTTAACTTCTTGAAGAAGTTCAATAACAACAGCAACAACAATAGTCAACCAGCTAAGTTTGCATAGAGATTGAATGTCATGCTGAATGTCGAGAGTACGGGCATGGACCAATATTATTCATTCAAAAAATACATGCCCACAGTGGAATCACAACATGAATTATCTAGTTGCACATATTATTGACTTAGTGCTTTCAAATGAGCAGACTAAACAAACTAAAGAAAATGAAGAATCTTAGGTGGATGAAGAGATTGCAAGTGTCAAACATGCAGTTAATAATTTCGGTTGTGTGTTCAATGCTGATAAGAAAAACACAAAAGAACCACCACCAAATGAGGCCCCATCTCAGAAGAAAAACAACTGATATAAGTTGAGAAGTCAAAGACATGTTTCTTAACAAGTGTTGATGAGGCAAAAATTGAAAGAAGATATGTAAATAAAACTCACTCCGCCCATCACCCAAGCTCTGAACAAGTATGGAGATGTTACAGTAACAAAGAACACTTCATCCAACTCTAAAATCAATACAATCACACTGAAAATGCTAGGAAAATTCACTCCTCTAGACACTTCAGCAATCCCCACTACACTTGACTACAACATAGTCAAGGATATGAAGAAAGTGTGCACAAATATTTCGATCTTTGATCTCAGAAGAATAATAAGCTAGTGAGAACTTATTATTCAAGCCCTTGATCAGGCCTCATAAGGTATTAATGCTTCTTCCCAAAGGGTATCTGGTAAGTCTTTTGGTCTCTTGGAGTCTGTCGTTAACACTACAACTTTTGAAGCTAAAACTCTTTTCCCTCTGTTTATATTCTCTTTTGAAAATTTCAATTATAATGTTCATAATTGTTTATTGGATTATGGTTTATCCATAAATGTAATTCCATTATTTGTTAAAAGAAAATAAATGCTAGATGGGAAAAAATGGAGGCACAAATTATTCAGTTAGACAGATCTTTCTCTAAGCTATTGGTGAACTTAGAAATGTGCTTATTAGCTTAGCTAAATAAGATCAAGCTCATCAATGTATAAATATCATAATTGTGGACATACCGGAAGCATATGGTTTACTCCTTAGTGGAGATTAGTCGAGAAAATTACAAGGGTATTTTGGAACCAACTGGTCACATTTGTGGCTTCTGTATAGGGGAAAGAAGAATCAGATCCAGGTGGAAACATAACCGTACATGAAATATATGGTTACATCCTTCGAAGGGAAAAATGAGGCAATTGATTTTTCCGATCTAATTTTTGGTAATTTCTTTTTTGGAAACGAACCTTGGGTGTTATCTCACACATCCATCACTGATTCCACCAGATACACAGCTGGAGTTCCTTCCTTGTTCCCTAGCTAGTGCAAATTATTTATGTAATATAGATGTGCATAACATTGCTAGTGTAACACCCTCCTCCCACATCTACCCAAGAAACCATCCCGTCAGGGTAAACATGTGATGAGAGGCCACTATGATAAGATTCAACCTCCTTGGTGACTTTAAGGAAATGGAATCAATGGAACATAACACACAGTCATCCAATATCATCAAAATGACCTTCAGAAGACAAGTCAACCACTCAAATAGCTTTTCCTTGGGTCCCACTATTGTTTGAGAAACTTGGGGTAGAGTAACACTCCCTAGACACTGCCCAGATGAGTTATAATACTCCCTAGACACTGGCAAGGCGTGTTATAACACTCCATAGACACTACCCAAGTGAGTTAGTCTCTAAACTAACACTCTGTTTTTCTAGCATTCTGGGATTTGAGCCACCTTTTTCAACCTAGAATGGCATGAACACATAAAATTGGTTGGAATACAAGGAAACAAGGATACAAAAGCAATAAACTAAACAAGACCATAACCTGAACCCTACTAGCCATGACAGGCATTTCGTCAAACATATCATCGACATGTAATCTATAGGTGTAAGTAACATAATTAGTGTAGGGATCTCATACTTATCTAAGAATCGCTATGAACCATTGTTCCCTCATGCCATTTTCTGCATTATCATCCATTAAGTCATAGACACATTATCCATTCACATACAAGTAAAAACATCCTGAGAGCCATACATAGATGCTATTATAAAATGTGCATATAACTAGCATAATAGGAACAGAAATACAATAAACATATTAGCCATCAAATCCATAAATACATCCGTACCTTTACACACGAATATCAAGGGAATGGACCTCTCATTAATGAATGCAATGAACCAATCAAAGATGGGACTACCATGTTCCACCCAATCGTAGAATGGTTGAGCGAAATCTCTCTTCATCCATTCACCATCGTTCCATATTCCAAGCATGAATTTGGGATCTAATAAAACACATCAATCAAAACTCATCCAAGGCTTCTAGAGGCCATCCACCTCAACCCATCAAATAGTGATTCCACCTCACGATCATACATCACCAAAAACCATCATCAGATTGGTCACCATCCAAGCCTTCCAAGGCTTCCAAAGCGTTTTTCCAAACAAGTCTTCGAGAATTAGTAACTCAACCCACAACTTATACAAGGCTTCCAGAGCATTTGTCCAACCAAGGCTTCTAGGACTAGTAACTCAACCCACCAAGGGCTTCTAGAGCATTTGTCCAATCAGGGCTTCCCAGACTAGTAACTCAACCCAAGTTGTTACAAGGCTTCTAAATCATTTGTTCAACCAGGGCTTCGAAGAATAATAACTCAACCGAAGCTAACGAAGCATGAGAACCAACCAAAACAAAACACTCAAAGTAAACCCACAATCACCATGGCTATCCAGGAAACAGAAAGGCTAGGCAATCCACTATCAATCCAAGAAATCATCCATGCTAATGACATATCACAACCAAGAAACCACATGCATATTCCATGCATGCCCAAAACTATTGAAGAAATCATTCATGCAACTCGATACCTGCAAGAAAATTCAATGTAGCTATTGATGTTGTTGTCTTCTTGCACTTTCCTACTCTTCATTTTCCTTCTTTCTCCCAGAATCCAAGTATGACACACCCACCAAGAGTGCTCCAAGAAAAATCTAAGCAACCAAGACTATGAGAGAGAGAGAATAGAAGAAAGCTCCAAAAATGAATTGACCAAGTCTTCACTAACCAAGCTTGAGCCAAGAGCCCCCCAACCGATCCTTAGAAGCATTTTTAGTAATGAGGCCTCTATTTTCTTCATCTTCCATTATTTTCCTTCAATTTCCTCCTCACATGCAACTTGTGACCTTTCCCCTTCATTTTCTCCTAATTTCCATCATTTTCATAAATAAAATGCCAATTAATGCCTCATGCCTTTCCAAATCCTTAGTCATTGCCTTTGCCAATTTCCTTAGCCATAAACAACCAAATGAACACTCCCTATGATTTTTTTCCCAACATTCAGCTTGGAATATGTGTCCCATCGTCTATGGTATTTATATATTTTTACATGGAATTTTCACCAAGGTTGTTACAGAACCCTCCCCCTTAGGGGAACATCATCCTCGGTGCTCGATGACACCTATAACCAACATGACTGCTGAAAACAAAACATACTGCTAATGGAGCTTTATAACACATCTCATTGCAGTATTTACAATGAAATCCCTGCTCATCATGACAACATGACAACATACCACATACTGGAGCTTTATAACATAGCTCATTACGGTATTTACAATAACCACATATGCACATTTTCTAAACTAGTAAATAAAAGGATACGATGCCTACATCCAAAAGAAGGGAATCCAGAGGCTCATAACTCCACCCTCAAAGTAATACCAGGATTCACCTCCTTCCTAGGAAGTCCAGAATCGAGTGCAAAGTCAAATCTGCATCCAATGTCCAATGTTATAATCGCGCGCCTCTTTTCCTCTCAACAAACAAATACCAACTCATTCTTCCATGGCGCACTCCCAGTGTGTATCTAATTCCATATGGAAATTCTAATGACCAAAACCACCTATCCATGGCCTTCCCTTCTCTGCTACACAGTCCCTTGGGCAATCCGATCACCCCTTCCATGCAGTGACTCACCTTTCAAGTTCCGCTGGCACCCCCATCCCGGGTAGTCCATCCCTTGGCAAGGCTTCCTCACATCGGAAGATACAAATAAAAAGGAATATACCTATATCAACACATCATATCAGTCATAGCATGCTCATGTAAATCAATGGACACTATTTGGTACCAGTGTCCCACAATGGCCCTGTTCCTAAAGTGCTTTACCAACATACTGTTGCTTGTTTCAATTCCTTTGTTGTTAATTCTTGTAGTTGATTTCAACTACCCAACTGGGCATTTTCGTGTTTCTTGTACCAAGCACATAACTTCCATTAGATGTAAAATAAATTCACATCACACCTCATTGGTAGCTCATCAATAAGGTACATTTGCAATCACATTCACTTCCTGTCATAACAAGTCAAACTAATTGTTTGAACAAAACATCATGTATAAACATATCACATCAAATTAGCTCAAAACATAACCATCAAAATCATAAATCACATGTAACCATCATAAACCAGAATCATAGTTCACGTGTAATCATCATATACCAGAATTATCAATCACATGCATAATAAAACTGAAATACAATATCGATACTTATCCTTCATTGATTCTTACTTTTGCCTTTGTTGTTTTTGTACACACTCTAGATCGGTTTCCAGACCTGACAAACACCAAGTGTCTTCTCCTCAACCATGTGCACACACACATAGTGTAAATCCCACACATACAACCACACATGACATACCACATTGTGCAATACATGCATCTACACCTAACATACAACACATACACCTATACCCAATGTATACAATATGATACATATGCCTACATCTAGTGCATAACATAATACATACACCTGCACCTAGTGTACAACACAACACAATACATTTATACCTGATTTACAACACCACACAAGACATGCATGTACATAATGCACATACATAGTACCACATTCCCTCAACACAACATGTATGACATGCACACAATACGACACTTAAGTACAACATGTACACAACACCAACTGTACATTGCACCACCTGCACAACATCACATGTACATAGCGCCACATGCACAGCGAATACACAATGCCACATGTAAAATACACCACTTGTACAACATGTACACAATAACACCATGTACATAGTACCACATGTAGGACATGTACGCAACACCACATGTACACAATGCCACATGCACGACATGCACACAGTACCACCTACACACAACGCCACTTGTACAACATGTACACAATACCACATGCAAACAACACCACTTGTGCAATCATGCACATAACACCATCTGTACATAGCACCACATATACATAACACTGCATATCCAACATGTACATAGCATCATCTGTACATAAAATTGCATATCCAACACGCACAGAGCACCATATGCATACAACACCATATATCCATCATGCACACAATTCAATATGTACAAAGTATCGTATATCCAACATGTACATAGCACCATATATACCCAACATTGAATATGCAACATTCATACAACATTATCTATACTAACACGATGTACATAATATTGCATAAACATCATGTACACACACTACATATGCACAATACTTCATGCGCACAATCATCACAGATGCAACATGTACAACATATGAAAAACAATCCTACCACACATTGGAAACCATATTGTTCTTACCAAGAAACCTTACTTCCAATTTCTTATTCGTGCTTATCCTAGCATGATGCAGACAGATTTATTTCATTTCGTTGATGTATCCCTTGGTATAACCTGCCCATAACATAGACATGATATAATCACATAATATCAACTCATAACCGCATGATACTGACCTCATATATTTTTCATGATTACTCTTCCCAATTAATTCCTCATAATACCAAGAACCTCTTCATCTCATGTGTCTGCATAAGCAATCATTCCTCCACAAAAACGATTCCTAATGACCTTGTCAGACAGTGACATAGATACATAGACACATACATACATATACATAAACATTAGCATAGAACAATCATCATCCTATCAGAAAATGACATACATACACATCTACATGTATAAAACATCAACATAATCATGATAATAGCATAATTACTAAATACCAAGGTCAAGGTTAAGAGAGCTTCCTTTACTCATACGCAACATTGAGAACAATCATTTCCAACACAGCCAAGGAAAGTGATACCTTAGATCCATTTACTTTACCTTTTCTGGTTAACTTTCTCATGATTGTATTGCCACCATCCATTTACTGCAATGGACCCAACCATTCCAACTGACTGTCATAGTCTTACCTTCTGTTGCGCTTACTCATGCATCGAGTTTCATCTGTATCTTGCATTACCTATTGAGTACCACACAAATCTCCCCAAGCTCCATTAACTCTCCTCCTTCCCAACCAATTTCCAAGACTCCAAACATAAAAGGTAAGAACGAGAAGAAAACAAGAGAAAACCAATAACAACATGACTCCGCAAACAAAGTGGCATGATCACGCACTAGACATAACAAAACTACAAATCAAGTGCAAGCAAATAAAAAGGACCAAAATCACAAGACCAAAAACAAACACCATGACTCAATACCCATTGTTCCCACGGAAAGCTCAACCTGAGTCTTCTTCAATATTCATGGCAATTTCCTTTGCCATGCAATCCCCTGCATCATATTTCCATAAACACATAACTTTAGTGTATACATAAACATAACAATACACCAGCTACCTCATCTTGTTGTGCCAAACATGTTGCCTTGCGACTGAACACATCCATTCCATCTCTCAAGGGACTCCAATTATCTTGACAGATTCACCTGTAACTAAAGAATAGCTAAGATACCTATCAAGTACATGTTCATGAATCTAGCACATATCCACATAATGTCAAACAAGATTAAGGTTAAGAATACTTCATGTATGTAAAGCACTCATTCATTTTGAATTAGGGTTTCCAAACATAGCGAAAGGAATTCTTGCCCAATTCCTTTCCTTTACCATTTTTACTTTGTTGCAATCGAGGCTTACTATGCATTGTCACATCACCCAATTGTTAGTTATGTAAACACATCAATTATTATCTTTTCATACTAATGCCAAGCATGTTACCCTGCAATTGATCACACATGTCAACCACATGTTCTAAATATCAATACAATCATATCTATCAATATGAAATCAATTGTTACCAAGACTAATAATCATGTGATGATCCATAGTCAAATCATAGTCATTAGGCATAATATTAAAGATATCACCTACTACACTCAAGTTCCTATCAACTATCTTAACACATGTATTAGTACCATCATCTTAAAACAAGGTAATTTGAGCACATAATCATATTATGCAATTCATGAAACATTCAACCCACTTGCAACATACAATGTTAAATAAATCAGTTAGACACCAAACACTCAAACACCAAATAGATTTCATAATCAAACAGTCAAGCACCAAGTAGACGACATAAGCAATCTCATACCCTAATGCATCTCAGTGGAGGTGATCTCGTCTGCATAATCAATCCATATTAGCATAATATAAATTCACAACATATCAACTCAAACACAAGTAAGATCAGTATATCAATAACAGTAACTAACTAATATGTTTACATTATAAATCATACACAATCATCATTTATGCATATAGGTCACATATGTACGACCAATCTAGATTAGTATGGTATCATATCACAAATATGTCGACTCATACTTGAATATCGCAACCATAACCATTTGCATAGATCAAACCAGGTTAACACAATACATATAACATCACTATCTTCAATGCAATGAACATAACCATCACAGATATGACCAATCCAAATTACAACATCAAGATCTGAATGAAATAACCCTAATCATCAAGTTGATAAAACTTAACAACAATAAGCTATATATCATGCTCATCAACAACATATAACCTAATCATCAATTTATCTATCGTATAACAACCACAATTTAACCTATAACATACTCATCAACAACATATCATATAACATAATCATCAAGTTATCTAATCTAAATAGTAATGCTTACAACCACATGTTACTATTATTCTATACTATCTGACTCATGTGCATATGATTATGTTAATCAACTAACATCTATCATGAATGTAACCATAACATCAAATACATGTTCACAAACCTAATGTATATAACCCTAATGCATATAACAATCCTTGACTTACATACCTGCATGCCAAACATACAATCCCTGCATGACGATCTGCTATTACCCCAAAGTCCAATGCTGCAACCTCATTATGATGATATGCATCTCTTATTCTATCTCGTCCAACACATTAGCATCAAAACATACCAATAGCACCATGATGACCTAAATTGCATACAATTACTTCACAAGGAATTTTTTGCATACTATTCATGCATAACTATTACCAAGACCATGCATGCATAACAACTGCATATAGACATATAATAAATGAGTGCAAAACCATATACACACCATTCTAGCTAGAGTCCAGTCATCAATGCATGACCATATCAACTACACAAACCATGACCTCATGCATGAAAATAGCCATTACTCGACTATACACATTGCCACATGCAACCATCAACATGCATAAGAAGTGCATAATCAGCTACACATACACATAAACGCATGTAGTCAATCATTAGCATCAAATCTTGTAACCAACTTACAAGACTGATACATGTAATCCAAAATATTCAATAATTTAACCTAACATACAAGGATGTAAGTAGGTGACATGAATTCAACATGTAAGAGACATATAATCCATACAAAATCAGTCGCATACTCATGACCAACGCATTTCATGAAATCAACATCAAATTCTCCATGACAACCATACTAAAACCATAATCAATCATCAAGCCAATGAAACAAGCACATGAAATTAAAGTGTAAGAGACACACATGCAACTGACATGCATGTATGACCAACACCTTCAACCCATCCAGTCCGAGAGTTAAACCATGCTCTAATACCACTCTGTAACTCCCTCCTTCCACATATACGCAAGCAACTGTCCAGCGGGGGTAAACATGCGACAAGATGCCACTATGATAAGATTCAACCTCATTTGTGACTTTAAGGAAATGGAATCGACGGAACATCACACATAGTCATCCAATATCATCAACAAAACCTTCAGGAGACAAGTCAACCACTCAGATAGCTTGTCCTTGGGTCCTACTATTGTTTGAGAAACTTAGGGCAGAGTAACACTCCCCAGACACTGCCCAAATGAGTTATAACACTCCTTAGACACTGGCAAGGTGTGTTATAACACTCCGTAGACACTACCCAGGCGAGTTAGTCTGTAAACTAATGCTCCATTTTGCTAGCATTCTAGGATTTGAGCCACCTTTTTCAGACCAGAGCTTGGGACAATGCCCAAAATGGAATAATCATTTAAAATTGGTAAGAATACAAGGAAACAAGGATGCAAAAGCAATAAACTAAACAAGATCATAACCAGAACCCTACTAGCCATGATAAGCATTCCATCAAACATATCATCAACGTGTAATCTACAGGTGTAAATAAAATAATTAAGTGTAGGGATATCATAATTATCTGAGAATCGCTATGAACCATTGTTCCCTCATGCCGTTTGCTGCATTATCCTCCATTAATTCATAGACACATTATCCATTCACATACAAGTAAAAACATGTTGAGAGCCATACATAGTTGTTATCATAAAATGTGCATATAACCAACATAATAGGAACATAAATACAATAAACATATCAGCCTTCAAATCCATAAATACATCAGTACCTTTACACATGAAAATCAAGGGAATGAGTTTCTCATTAATGAATTCATTAAACCAACCAGAGATGGGACTACCACGTTCTGCCCAACCGTATAATGGTTCATCCAAATCTCTCTTCAACCATTCACCCCCCATGCCATATTCCAAGCATGAATGTGAGATCTCATAGAACACGTCAATCAAAACCTATCTAGTCTTCCATAGGCCATCCACATCAACCCATCAAATAGTGATTCCACCTCATGGTCTGACATCACCAAAAACCATCATCATATTGGTCTCCATCCAAGCCTTCTAGGGATTCCAGAGAGTTTGTCCAACCAAGGCTTCTATAACCTATAACTCAACCCACAACTTATACAGGGCTACCAAAGCATTTTTCCAAACAAGGCTTCCAGGACTAGTAACTCAACCCACCAAGGGCTTCCAGAGCGTTTTTCCAACCAGGGATTCCAAGACTAGTAACTCAACCCAAGCTGTTACAGAGCGTCTAGATTGTTTGTTCAACCAAGGCTTCCAGGACTAATAAGTCAACCCAAGCTAAGGAAACATGAGAACCAACCAAAATAAAACAATGAAAGTAAACCCACAATCACCATGGCTATCTAGGAAATGGAAAACTTAGGCAATCCACTATCGATCCATGCAATCCTCCATGCCAATGATAGATCACAACCAAGAAGCCACATGCATATACCATGCATACCCAAAATTAGTAAAGAAATCATTCATGCAACTAGGTACCTGCAAGAAAATCTGATGTAGTTGTTGATGTTGGTGCCTTCTTGCTCTTTCCTACTCTTTACTTTCCTTCTTTCTCCCAGAATCCAAGTATGCCACACCCACCAAGAGTGCTCCAAGAAAACTCTAAGTATCCAAGAGTATGAGAGAGAGAATAGAAGAGAGCTCCAAAACTGAACTGACCAAGTCTTCATTGACCAAGCTTGAGCCAAGGGCCCCCCAACTGATCCTTAGAAGCCTTTTTATTAATGAGGCCTCTATTTTCTTCATTTTTTATTATTTTCCTTCAATTTCCTCCTCACATGCAACCTATGACCTTTCACCTTCCTTTCCTCCTAATTTCCATTATTTTCATAAATAAAATGCCAATTAATACCTCATGCCTTTCCAAATCCTTAGTCATTGCCTTTGTCAATTTCCCTATCCATAAACAACCAAATGAACACCCCCTTGGATGTCTTTCCCAGCATTCAGCTTGGAATACGTGTCCCATCATCCGTGGTATTTATATATTTTTACATGGAATTTTCACTAGGGATATTACAACCAGTAATAATAGTAGAAATTGTACAGGAAATAACTTCTTAGCTTTTAAATTTTGGACTCTTCACTTTGATGGTTGTAAGATGCAAGACAGTTCTAGAGATGGTTGTGTCCTTATGGACCCGCATAACTAGAAACATGTACTTTCATGCCATCTAGAGTTTGAGTGCAATAATAACACTATAGAATACAGAGCACTCATGCTTGGATTGAAGAAAGCTATATACATGAAGGTAGAGTTTTTGAAGGTAATCAGTGACTCATAGGTAGCCACTCGTCAGGTACAAGATACTATACATTGTGTTTCACCTCATCTTAAAAAATACCAAGAAGAGGTATACAATTTGATAAACCATTTTAAAGTTTTCAATATTGTTTCTATTCCAAGAGTTAGAAATGCAATGACAGATACATTAGCAAATGATTATGCTAGGATGTCGCCATTGAAAAATACTCTTTTTGTTGAACTTCTATACAAATCATATTTATCTAACAATGTCACTAACTTGTGAGTTTTCAATGATGACCAACAGATACTACACATTATGGCGAATGTTGATGTATTTAAATATGCCACCATAAGGGAGGATGAGCACAAGTAGGCTCTACAAGAAGCATCTCAAGCACTGAAAGGAAACACTATGACAAAAGTTATGGTGTCCCTAGAGAATTTATATGACTTTTAGAACCAGTTTAGGAGGACAACAAACACAAAGACTCAAAGTTCAAATCTCGCATTTGAACAAGTCAATTTGGGAATCCCACAAGATCCAAAGTATGTCAATCTCGGTACTTGTTGTTTCCCGCAGGAGTGACAAGAATTTATTCATCTATTCAAGCAGTATCAGGATGTGTTTGCTTGGACATACAATGATTTAAAGGATTATAATTCCAAAATCATCCAACACTGTATGGTTCCTATAAAAAAAAGGGTTAAATTGTTTCAGTAGAAGCTATGAAAATTTCATCCAACACTAGACCCCTTATTTAGAAGCAATTCAGAAAGTTGTTAGATGCTCGGATCATCTTTAGAGTTAAACATTCCATGTGGGTGCCCAACTTGGTCCCAGTAAGAAAGAAGTCTGGTGAAATATGCCTATGTGGTGATTTCCGAAATATTAACCAAGATTTTGATAAAGACAACTATCCAGTGCCATCCATGGATCAGATACTCCATATAGTATTTAGGTATGAAATGTTTTTGCTACTAAATGAATTTTCATGCTATAATTAAGTGCTTGTATTGAAATTGAACAAGTTGAAGACTACATTTTGGACTGAATTGGGAATGTTCGCATTCAAAAGAATGATGTTTGGACTAATCAATGTTGGTGCAACTTTTCAAAGAGTGATGGAAATCACCTTTCGTGGCCTTCTAGATCAGATAATTGTTGTCTACTTAGATGATGTCACTCTATTTTCTAAGAAAAGGTCAAATCAGTATGTCATCTAAAGCAAATATTCGAGCATTTTCAGAAGTACATAATTTCTATGAATCCCATGAAGAGCATCTTTGGTGTGTCCAAAAGGATCCTGCTAGGGAACATCATTACAAAGAGTGGTATAAATATTGACCCAGAGAGGGTCAAGGCTATCACATAGATCATGTTCCCATTGAATAAGAAATCCATGTTGTCTTTCTTAGGGAAAATCAATTTCCTTAGAAAATTCATCTTTGATTACACACAGAGAGTCAAACCCATATAGGAGATGGTTAAGAAATATGTAGTATATAAATGGGATAAATGGGAGAAAGACACTTTTTCTCAGATTAATTAAGATATTGCTGATGTAACCACACTTTTTAGTCCATATTATGGTAAGCATTTCCTACTCTATACATTTGCTTCAGATTTATCAGTTGCCACTATATTAACTCAGAAGGGCAATGAAGGAAATGATCAGCCTATCTATTTTATGAGCATTAGTCTATAGGGACCAAAATTAAATTACCCTACCATTGATAAAAAAGTGTATGCAGTATATAAGGCAGTGAAGTATTTCAGGATGCTTGACCCTTGTGACTCTTGGACTACCCTCGTGACTGTTCAACTTCCCATGACTTTTCAACTGACATGACTCTTTGACTTCCTGTGTGCATCCATTGGACTTCACTTTACATTACATTCAGTTACAATGGATATGGCCCATAATCGTGATGTGGCCAAGACAGCTCATGAAACAACTCAACATGACACTACTGACATGTACTGGCTGACTATGGTGTCCATGTCAAGTTGTTGCGTTGTTGAGTGATGGATGTAATCTTGGTGTGCTTTGTCTTCTCCTCCGCATGGCATAGTATTGTGGGGTCTTCAATCGTCTTGGTCTTTCTTGATGGTTCAATGCATGTGTTCCTTTCACTTGTTTCTTGATATGCTTGGTACGTCTATCCAGCTCCAAGCAATTCTTCTAGCATGTGTGCTCCTTCTTCATGATGCTAGTCATCTCATCATGATCTACCAGTGTACCTATTCTTGCAATTCACTCATGATAGGATGACATCAAATCCAAAACCACCTAGTCTAGCATGATGCATTATTCTCGTGTTCTGGGTGACAAGGAGGGAGGACATGTCACTGAGACAATGTAGAGTGTAGCTCAGGCTAGAATGAGGAATTTCAAGAGGACAGCCTGCACTATCAGGAAAAACTACGTAGTGATCACTAGGAGATAGAATTGCAAAGTGAAAGTCATCAATGTCAGCTGCAAGGTGGGACCCTGAGGGGGGACACCTCTGCACAATTTTCAAAGGTTGGACAGAGCGGGGCTGCAAAGGTATTGTTACATAGTTATGCGTAGTTTTCATAGGGAGGACATAGTAGGGCTGCAGAGGTACCTACTGAGTTTGACTGCACAATTTCTAGAGGGAAGACAAAGCAATTCTGCAGAGGGACCTGTTGTGAATGACTGTGTAATTTCTGGGAACAATGCAAGACAGTAAGCATGGGAACTACTATACATGTCTCCGCAATTTTTGGAGGTAGTGCAGAGCAAGGTAGCAAGCCTGGTCAACTGGGTAGTTCTGCGCAATTTTTTAGAACAATGTAGAGCAAGGCAGTAGAGGACTAGCTAGGCATGTCTGCGCAGTTTTGGGGAGCAATGTAGACCCATGTCTTAGAGCAGTACATGTTTCTGGCAGGCAAGAAGGAGGGTTAATGACTGTGCTTGAGAAATGTGCAGGTAGTTGGACATGGATGTAGTTTCTGAGCAATTATGGGAGGTAGACAAGCTTCTCACCTCTGAAATTAAGTAGTGCATATGACCTAGAGGACAACCAAAATCATTGCACAATTTTGGGCAACCGAGAAGGGTCACTAAGGACTGTGATTAGGTAGTGTAGCTCAGTCAAGGTCCGGTGGAAAAGGGTTGTTCAGTCGGATAGATTTTCAAGAAAATGGATAAGTGTCGAAAGCAAGTGAACTTGTGTAGACTGACATTGTGATCAAACACTTAGCATACTTGACAATGAGACAACATAGGCCACCAGGACAACAAGACAAAACATGCCCTTAGTGAGATTTTCTTAGAGCTGAGAGCGACAAGCACGACACTTGTGATAGACCTTCAGACGACTGTGACGACACGCGCATGACAGTGCTTACAACTTTGTGTGTGAGTACAACTAGTGTTCACATAGCGAAGAAAACCTAAACACACAAAGACAAACCTTAAAACTCACTAGAATAAGATCGCAAGCATGACAAAGCAATCAACATGATGAAAGATGATCGTTGATCAAACAAGAAAAAAGGTGAAAAGACTTCACAAGAGCAAATGGGGTGAGCTCGAGTGTTTGTAACCATCAAAGGAAAAACCAAGGAAGGCTTTAAAATTTGGATGCAAGCCAAAATTTTGGAGGTTGTTGCTACCACTACAACACTTGGCGACACACTGATTGAATGCCAGCTTCTCTATTTTGGTTCATTTTCAGTGCAAGGCCTTGGCCTTTCATGGAGTATTGATGCATTGTGTGGATCACTTCAGGTTCCCCACTTGCCCCGTGGACAGACATGGTTCACCTTTTATTAGTTCAATTGAAGACAACACAAAATTTAGCCAAATCACAGTGTTTCAAATCGAGAAGGGTAATTCGGCTCGCAAGCTTAATATTTTCAGAGTATAATTTTTTCATCTCTGGTGTTTCTCTATTACCAATAGGCCTAGACACTACCCTAGCAGAGTCGCATGGGAACATAAGCATTGCTCCACTGTGAACAAGCCTGGACAGTACCCCGGTGGAGTTGCATGCTTCACCTCTCTGCGCATGAAGCCTTTCTCTTCTTTTGCCTTTGTTATTTTTTGAAAGAGAACTGTGCATAGGCACTTATTTATTTTTGGGGAGGAAAATGGATCCCAACTTATTGAGAGAATGAGAGGTTGTTCCTTCATAGAAGCATATAAAGACCTCTGATTCAGGTTTGCTTGTTTAGATTTTCCCCTTCTCCATTTCTACTAGTTGGATAAGCTTGAATACACCAGAGCAAAAAACTGATTATAGGCATGGTGTTTCCCAAACTGGACACAAGTCCATGGTTAGACCAAAACTTTCCTTATAGACAAATCGTATCTTCCATCAATATTTCATCAACTAGAAGTTATGACCAAGCACAAAGAAGATGGACACAAAACTTGCCAAGCGGTGTGGTGTCACAAGAGTCTTTGAACTTCAGCCACATACCCATTCAGAAACCATAACACAATGCAGACACAACACTCATTCATGTAGTGAAAACAAACGAAAAAACTCAACACAAAAGGAAAAACAAGACGAGAGGAAAGGCATACACAACAAGGAAACAAAACTAGAAGACAAGAAAGTAAAATGACTAAAGTAACAAGATGTAAAAGAAGAAAACCATGAAAAACGATGAGTGTAAGATGAGTGCAAGGTAGGGAAATATGAGATGCAACTAATCCTAGTCCTATCCTAACAGCCAAATGGTTGGGATTACATGAAATGAAATTTCTAGTGAAGCCACCATAGTCACTCCCAACCTACATCAATAAAGATACAAGTGATTAAAATAGATAAAAAGTAGTGTACAATAGAAAATACAAAAACGTGAACAAGCTACACACGGAAAGGAAGGTCTTGCCTGTGGGAAAAAATATGTGTCACAACTACCCAATACACATGCTTACATTTTTTATGGAAACTCTTTCTAAAAAAACCTCGAAAAATTCTTGTGGGTGCATCCTCATCCTCACCAAGCTTCTCAACAAGCGCGAGGAAGGATTGAAGCTTTTTGCCTGTAGCATGGCTTGCCAAGTAAGATTGTTCCAGTCATTCAGCAATTGGATCATAAAATTCATGATGGTTGTTTGGAAAGCCTCGTGATCTTTGAAAAGACGAATTTCTAATTCGAGAGATGGTATCACTATGGGAATCTTGTAAGGAATAATAAATCTAATCATTCTCAACAATCATGCAAAGACAATGAAGACTTTCCATAACCATCAGCGCAGGTTGAAGTGCCTTACCTACTTGACATAAATTTGAGGAGAAAGGTGTTGAACAATGAAGATCAAAGAGAACTAATTAATTGTCATTGGATGTGTTGTTGGGAAAATGATAAGTTGAATGACAGTCGCCCAAGATAGAGGAATGATCAGATGAGCTAGTTGAAATGTTAGGTTCCCAGTTTGAAATGAATAGATAAAATCCCACTTGAACAATTTTGTGAATGCTCCAAATAATGGAACCAAGTTCGTTGTGAGCTAGACATGATGGACCACCTTCCTACAACTGGTGAAAAATTGCGCAGGCATCACGGTCATCACAAGAATCTAAATTAGATGCCAACATTGTGAATGCATGAAACCGGTTGGGGAGAGGAACTTGATTCATGTGATAGCTCATGTGTGCATCATCACAAAGGAGGATTACTGGTGTGATGAGTGGGCAAATTCGTAGTACAGGATTCACAAGAATATTGAGGAGTTGATCATGAGAGGGAAAATTCGATAAGTATTATTGCGGGAAAAGATAGTCTTTGAGATGATCTACAATAATTCCTTGATTTCATGAGAGACAGACATTCCCAACCCAAGTTTGATGTAATAGATGTGCATGAAGATGAATGCGTTGAAACAGATTCATGGATTTGGTCATAAGTGAAATTTTAAAAATTTGAAAGATCACACCCGAAGTACCAAGCACTTTTTACATAGGGATCCACACTGAATGAAACCATGTAGATAGATGGATTATGCATGAGAAACCAGATCTAATTTAGTTTGGGGCGCTTACCAAAGTTGCGAGGTCCCGACATTACCATCAACAGACATTGAAGTGCCTCGACTCCCCAGTATGCCCCAGAACTTTCCAGGATTGCAGAATCATACTTTGAAGCACGAACTAGATCATGCATGACTTGATGATGGTTGTTGTTGATGATTTCAAAAATTCTCTTAGGATGGCAGCCAACTGTCACAGGTTTCACCAAAATTTTCAACTTCAACAAGCTGAATTGATGATTTGTCTTCATGCAAGAGAAGAGATGACGAGGAATGGGAAGTGCGCTTTGTGATTAGGCTATTTTCAACTTCATCATGGATAGCCTCACTGCTTTGTGTCAATTGAGGAGATAAATCATCAGATGAATAAACAAGAGAACGTGGAGTATCTCTGATGCATGTGGATGCGTTGCGAATGGTAGGACACATGGGCAAGTGAGGTGAAGAGGAAGTTTCAAAATGGACATCTTATTTGACTAGAGAACATTCTAGATCTAAGTTAGAGTCTTCATGAGAAAACAAAATATCACATGATGTGCTTGGGCATTCGTCATGGCATATGGAAGCATGGGAGCGATGACTGCCAAATACTGGGGATTGATCGAAAGAATTAATCGTACAGGATGTTCCACTGAGATTATCATATTGATAATCGTTCAAGAATGGAAGCTCATTTTTTGGCACACACAATTTTGAATTAGAGAGGGAAGATTGATAGTGTCCTCACCTTTTTACTCCTCTGCCTGTGTACTATGACTTCCTTGCACCTGATCGCAATTTGAGCCAATAGCTTGAGAATAAGGAGAATGTGAACAATTGGCTGGTGGAGTGGATTGATCAAGCGATTCATGTTACAAGGAGTCATGACTTGTAGATTATGGAGGGTATCAGAGAGCCAGATAAGCTTGGAGACTTGAGTTATGAATGGTGACATCCTCTTGCGGAATGGAGGAGTGAGTCTGCATTATAGGCTTTCTGAGCCATTCTAGAATTTCCTCCATTAAGGCAGGAGATGGCTGAGAAGATGGGTTGGGGACATGCTACGTAGATTTCACAGCTTTGAAATCATTGCAAGGGGGCACCCACGTCGAGACCAAAAAGGGAGGAGGAAACAGAACAAACAGGGTGTTGGGCTCCTCCTCTGCAATCTGAGGTGCCTCAAGATCCGCAAGAGTTAGGGAGGAAGGGAAATCAAGAGGTTCACCATATTGATAACTATGAACCAAGCGTTTAAACTCTTCTCTCAAGAAGTCAAATTTCACAAGTTGCTCAAGAATCTTGTAACAAAGCTGAAGGAAGCAATCAACAAAGTCCTCAGCTGATTCGTCGGGCTCCGTACTTAAAAAATGGATTTTTTCATGGAAATCCTAGTGGATCTACTCATTGAACGTTTTAATCATCATTTTGACAAGCTTGCCAAATGAATCGATAGAGGAAAAGGGTAATTTGTAACACCAGAGTTGAGCATGACCTTCAAACATGAGGGTGAGTAATATGGTCCATACATCTTCATACCCTATCTTGTGGCATAGGCAAAATTTAATAACTTGGTGCACATGTGCATAAAAAGATGGTTCACCCTCACCACTAAACTTTAACTTGGACAAGTCATGGATAACTTCCACGAGGATTGCACATTTGAACTTTGTAGAAAGACATCTCGGGATTATGACGTCAGGAAGATCCATTTTTAAATAAGAAATTCAAACCAAACTCTATGGGCATAGCTTGTTGTTTGGCCCTCCTTCTAGCGCCATTTTGTTGACGGTGTTGGACCTACCAACAAAGGGGATCTCCCCAATGTGAAGTCCCAACTAGACCTCAAACCGTTTGGTGTAGGAGTCCCATCCAATATGAAGCCCGAGTTTCCATATACTTATAGATCTACCTTGGCTCTAGCTGTCGGCACATGAGAGTGTTATGCTGGTATCTTCAAACAACAATGTACATGTGCCTAGTGAGTACGTAATGTAACTATGTCCAAGTTATCTTATTACAAAGGGAGAGAGTAAATTGAGCGTCTAAATGAGAGGTAGTAGTACCACCCAGGAAGATACACATGTGAACAAGAAAGGCATGTCCAACACCCATCATAATAGTCCATAGCAGATGCGGAAATCATTAAAACTGAGGTGAATGGGACAACACGTACACCACCTAGCTGATTAGTCCACATGGATGTGACGTTGTTATAACCAGAGCAAATATGGTTTGTCGAGTATCCCGCAAAGCAGTCCACAAGGATGTGACAGCAGTGATAGCTAATAGACAAAGGTGGTCTATCTAGTATCCCGTGGAGTAGTCCACAGGGATGAGACAGTGGTGATAATAAATGCAACACATCTTCAGCTATGTAAGTACTAAAATAGTCAAAGTAGTTCAACCATCCTAGTACAGGTTAAGAAAACATGCATTACAAATGTTTAAAGAGTAGTCTTACAAACATCTACAAACATGCGTGAAAACATGCTGGCCTTAATAGGCTTCTGAATTAAGACAAAGTCCCAAGACACATATGTATACCATACATCACTAGTCCCAGAAGTGGGACACTGGAGCCACTCCTCGCTCCTCAAAGAATAGACTATAGACTCTCAAGGCTATGTGGAAGGAACCAAGGTGAAAAGTCATTTTCTCATACAATGGGAGGGGTATATATAGACAAGGGTGATGCTTGACCCTTGTGACTCTTGGACTACCTTCATGACTGTTCAACTTCCCATGAATTTTCAACTGACATGAATCTTCGACTTCTTATGTGCGTCCATTGGACTTCACTTTACATTACATTCAGTTACAATGGATATGGATCATAATGGTGATGTGGCCGAGACAGCTCATGACACAACTTGACATGATATTGTTGACATTTACTGGTTGACTATGGTGTCCATGTCAAGTTGTTGCACTGCTAAGTGATGTATGTAGTCTTGGTGTGCTTTGTATTCTCCTCTGCATGGCATATTGTTCTAGGGTCTTCGATGGTCTTACTCTTTCTTGATGGTTCAATGCATGTGTTCCTTTCGCTTGTTGCTTGATATGCTTGGTACGCCCCTCCAACTGCAAGCAATTCTTCTAGTATGTGTGCTCCTTCTTCATCCTATTCGTCGTCTCGTCATGATCTACTAGTGTACCTGTTCATTCAATTCACTCATGATGGGATGACATCAAATCCAAAACCTCCTAGTCTAGCATGATGCATTGTTCTCGTTTTCTAGGTGACAGGAAGGGAGGACAACTCACTGAGACAATGCAGAGTGTAGCTCAGGTTGGAATGAGGAATTCCAGGAGGACATCCTCCACTATTAGGAAAAATTGTGTAGTGATCAATGGGAGACATAATTACGTAGTGAAAGTCACTAGTGTTAGCTACAAGGAGGGACTGTGAGGGGGGACACCTATGCATAGTTTTCAGAGGGAGGACAGATCGGGGTTGTAGAGGGACTGCTTGGAAATTCTGCGCATTTTTCAGAGGGAGGAAAGAGCAGGTTGCAAAGAGACCTTTTGAGCTTGACTGCGCAATTTCCAGAGGGATGACAGAGCAGGTCTGTAGAGGGACTTGTGAGCATGACTATGAAATATTTGGGAACAACAAAGGACATGAAACAAGGGAAATGCTAGACATGTCTATGCAATTTCTAGTTGCAATGCAGAGCAAGGCAACAAGAGTCAACTGGGAATTTCTGCATAATTTTTGAGAATAGTATAGAGGAAGGCAGCAAAGGACTAGACGGGCATGTCTGCGTAGTTTTGGGGAGTAGTGCAGACCTAGGCCTTGGAGAAATGAAGGCTTTCGACAAGCAAGAAGGAGGGTTGATTACTACGCTTGAGATATGTGCAGTTCATTTGGACATGGAGGCGGATTCTGCACAATTTTGGGGGGTGGATAGGTTGCTCACCTATGGGATTGCACAGTGCAGTTGACTTTTAGGACAACCCCAAGCACTGCACAGTTTCAGGCAGTAGATCAGGGTCACTGAGGGCTGAGACCGGGCAGTGCAACTTAGTCAAGGTCCAGTGGAAGAGGGTTGTTTGGTCATACATATTTTTAGGAAAATGGCTAAGTGTCGAAAGAAAGTGAACTTGTCTAGACTGACATTGTGATCATACACTTAGAATACTTGACAATGAGACAACATAGACCACCATGACAAATAGAAAAAACATGCCCTTGGTGAGACTGTCTTAGATCTGAAAGTGAGAAGCATGACACTTGTGATATACCTTCGGACGACTGTGACGACACTCAAGCGACAATGCTTACAACTTTGTGTGTGAGTACGATAGGTGTTCACATAGCGAAGAAAACCCAAACACACAAAGACAAACCTTCTAACTCGCTAGAATAAGATTGCAAGCATGACAAAGGAATCAACATGCCGAAAGATGATTGTTGGTCGAACAAGAAAAAAATTGAAAATACTTCACAAGAGCTCATGGGGTGAGCTTGAGTGTTTGTACCATCAAAGGAAAAACCAAGGAAGGCTCCGAAATTTGGATGCAAGCCAAAATTTTGGAGGGTGTTGCAGCCACTAGAATAGAAGCATATATAAGAATTATCAAATCAAGGGGTGATCAAACCTATTGTGTCCCCTTGGGGATATCTTCTTCTGTTGGTGCCAAAGAATGATGGTAATTGGAGCATGTATATTGAATTTCACGAACTAAACAAGATATCAAGGAATAACCAAGAATTGTATGGCAAGGATTGATGACTTATTGGATCGACTAAAACAAGCAAAGTACTATTTCTAGTATGTGTTTCATCGGGTGAGGATTAAGAAAGAGGGAACTTGGAAAACTACCTGAATTGTTGGTAACATTGTTTACGCTTACTAATGCATTATATATATTCATGAGGCTAATTAATAATCACTATTCATTGACTCTTTTATGTTCAATTGCCTTGATAACATACTCATCTACATTTCAAGCAAGCACTAGAAGCTTTCAAAGAGAACAACCTGAAATTAAGCATGAAGAAGAGTGGATTTTGCAAACAAATGTTAATTTACTTGTGATCCGTGATTAATAGAGATAAAAAAGAAAGAGCCCCAACCAAATTCCAAATCATCAAGTCATGGACTAGACTAGTTAATCTCATTGAGGTAAGGAGTAATTTTAGAGCTTGTCAACGTCTTCAAAATTCCATCTCCCATTTCACTAATAAAATATTGACATGAATTTATTTGGACCAAATTTAGGAGAACAACTTTAATGTTCTGAAGGAAAATATATGTGAAGCACATATGTTTAGGCTTCCAAATCTATGGAAGTCTGTTGAGATTGAAGGTAATGTATCAAGGTATGACATGGGAGATGTCCTAATGCAAAAAAGGAATATCGAGTATGTAACATTCAAAAACCTTCAATAGAGTTTTCATTCAACCTATATTTCATAATAAGTTTTTGGATTTACACCAAGTAGTGAACAACGAAGGGCTTACAATTCTAAGAAAGGATATAGCCATCCACTCTAATTACAAAAAACTCCCACATTTTTGGATTCAAACTAAGCTACTTATTAAAAAAAAAATCATGGAGTAAAATAAAGGGGTTACCAATAATATTATTGATTTGTTATATAGACCACCCAAATCAATTATTATTATCATAATCATTATGTAATGGAAACCTACTTCTAGTGGAGTGTATTCATATCCAATATGAAGGGCACAAGGATTTTCACCCTATAGTGTTAGAATTGAAGTAGAGAGAGAGAGAGAGAGAGAGAGAGATATTGGAATACCATTCACAAAGTGGAATATTGAACAAACTATGTATCTTAAGTGGTGAGTGTAGAACCATAATGTTGAGAGAACCCCATACTACGGGAGTCATTGGACACTTTGATGTTGGGAAGATATTGAATTTATAAATGTGTTTGTTAGTGATGTATGTTAATTGATGTTGTTAGGTTCATTCAATATGTATATTTTCTTAAGTTGCAATCTAATTGTTGTACATTTTGGATATTTTCTGGACATATTTTCCAATCAAAATTGCCCAAAATCCAACAAGAATATGTTGGAATCATGATTTGTGAACTCTGCACAAACTAAGTGTCTCAGGGGTTTTGTTGAGAATTGAATTCATTTATGCATTCAAAAATATATTTTAAGCAACATAAAAGCATGATCTAACCAAAAATTGTTTCATCAGATTCCATCCAAAAACTCCAAAATATAGGACAGTTAGACAATGCCTTTTCTTACATGATAAAACCCTCCAACAAAATATTAGGTTTGTATAACACATTGTTTGGTTTGATTCAACCTTGGGAGAGCATCTACGTGGACATCCTCATAATATTTTAAAAGACTAGGCATAGACATGACTCATTATTGGTTTTAATTGGTAAATTCAAGAAGATGGAACAATCAATTCCTTGTAAAAATAATAGTATCTGCCAAGGCACTACCATACTATATTTCTAGCATATAGATGTATATTTTGGACTCTTTGAATCCATCATTAGATATAGGAAAACAAAATCTAAGGCATTTTTTTTTGTGAAATACATATCTCAATGAAACCCACTAGGTACTTCCCTTCATCCCAATTCCCAACAATGGTACCCATGGTAAATCAAATTTTGTAGAAGCTCAATGATCTCTCAACATGGGGCTCAAGGTCGTTACAATAACATACTTATTAAGAGCTCACCATGTCACTTGTGGTAATTGAACCTAAGTGGGGAGAACAACAATCATTCCTCCCAACCACTTGAGTCAAACCTAATTAACTAACAAATTTCCAACCTATTTTTTGAAGCATTGTGGATTCTGATGGATACCGAGATGAATAGAAGAAAAACATTTCACCCACGGACCAATGGATAACTAGAAGTGGTCAATAGAGACATGATTCATTATGGTATTTTTAACAAGAATCATCCTAAAATTTGGGATGAGAATTTTCCCTACATTAAGCACTACTATAATCAAGGCATTCATGTCTCTAGTGGTAAATCCCTTTCTAAAAATGCTTGGTTTCTTTGCCTCTAACATGATTTTAACATTTCATTTATTCAAGGTTGTTTAAGATAATAACATGAACAATGGAAACAAAAAAGGACAAATTATTAAGTTCACAAAGAAGATTCAATGGAGTCACAATGGAGGTGGAAGAGAAATTGGAAAGAGAAAAACAAAGGTACAAGGAGAGGCATGATTAATAAAGAGTATCTTATCACTGTGAAGTGAGAGATTCATTCTACCTACACCTTCATAAGAATTTTCTAAATGCTCGTTAAAGAATTTTAAGAATATTCAATTTGGTCAATTTAAAATCCTATAAAAGGTAAGAAATAATGATTTCCAATTATATTTTCCTTCATATCTAGTCATATACTCTATTATCAATGTAAAGAATATGAAGATTATGTTGAAGCATCCTCAACAATTGGAATTGATCCAACAATGGATCCTCTAGCTGTTAGCTTAAGGGGGTTTGGACCCAGGTTCAAAGTCAGTTGTGCTAACCAACAAAACCCTACACTACTTGCCCTATTGGCAACGACCTACATAGTGCAGGCTGCAACCTCAACCGAGGCAGTATTGGGGGATGCTAGACCAATTTTCTACATCCAAAGGACTATGTGATGTGTTTATTCTACTTCGAGGGATTTACTTCAACCTTCGTGAACCCTAACCCTTAAAATGCGGAAATTACAATAACTTACAAATAATAGATTCTAACTCTGCGCCAATTTCTCTAAACATTCATAACATCAAGTAAACTAAAAAATCTACCACTTTCGCACATCTATTAAGTATTTTTCAAGATAAAATCAATAAACATAGTGAATACACAATAAATGCAAAAGTAAAGAGTAACACACAGATACGCAAGTAATGCTCCAAAATAGTGTTTATTATTCTCAAATATTATGTTATAGACTCTTTCTACCCTGCGCACACAGCTGCAGGCGCCCGCACACTCAGCTACAGACTTACCAAGGTCTCCACGAATAGAGCTGCAAGAGCCTTCCCCTTCGCCTAGGTACAGAAAATAGACTCCTTACTTAAATCAAAAACCCATACAATCTTAGATATCTTTCATCACTCTCTATGACTCCTTTTTATATCATCTTCTATTACAATACCATGGTCCGCGAACCACAAGCGGGTCACAAAACAGTTAACTTCTAACAAACTAAGGGGCTTTGACCTTCCTAAAGCCCCTTTGATGCCTAACGACCTTCGCGCCCCAATCCTCAAAATGCGGAGACTTTACAATAATAACAAAAAAAATTACAAAATTGACCCCAGGGGACCCTGTCCCAACAAGCCCCCAACAAAAAGTCAGGACTCATCCTCGAGTCACTCTACTAGTGTCACCTCGATCTTTGCCTGCAGACCACTGAGTTCTTTCTTCAATAATTGAAGTTTGTTTTCCCCTGCACAGTGGCCTAATGAACTTCCTCAAACAACTTTTCAGTAGTCGGATCTTCGACTGCAAGGCCCATGATTCTCTGTGTCTGCTGCATGGCCTTCAGCTTTCTCTGCACCGACTATGTCAACTAACTTGCTTCATCCACCCCGGGTTGCATCCTTGAAGATATGATGGATTCCATCCAACGCAACACATCAATCTCGCTCTAGATGAGCTTGCCCTCCTGTAATCTGGTGAAACTTTTCACTAGTGCTAAGGTCCGCGTTGTAGATCAGATCTCACTGAACTACCTTTGTTTCTCTCGTATTTCTGATTCAAGTTTCTGCAAAGTTGGATCCTCCTGCAGCGAGGTCCACAGTTCCATGGCTTGTTCAAACAACTGGGTGTATCCCTTGACTAAATCTTCTAATGTAGCCATCTCTTCTTTAATAGCAGCTTCGCGCTTCTCTCTGACTTCTACAGGAGTGGTTGGATGCATCTTAAGTTGAACCTTCGATATCTATAGTTGTAGCTCAAAACAAACTTTGCCAATCTCCTCTTTTGATTCCTTTACTGCAGCAGCAAGCTTCTAAATATTTTCTGCGGAGGCCACTTCTACTAGATTTTGGAGCTCGAGAAGCTCACTAAAGGCCTACGATATTACTTCTTCTAGCTGCTGACTACACGCCATCACTTCTTCGCGTTCCTTAGGAGTTTGTGCCTTTTCCTCAAACATCCACTGGTTTTTGGTCTTTACTTCATTGAGGACCCGCAATGTGTGTTGTTCCTAAACTATGAGCTCATCAGATACCCCTTGATGCAACTTGTGCAGTGTCTGAATAGGGAGTGTTGTTAGGTTCAGACTCAATTCCTTTAGGTACAATAGGCATGCCATGTCTTTTGATGTATCAATGTGCAGTGACCCCTCTAGTAGTTGCATTGTGCGGAGGTCCATGGTAAGTTCTGCAGCTAAGGTAGACCCGCTCACTTGTTTCAGGATCACTTGCTTCAGGCTCAGTTGTCCAACACTCGCTTGAATGATCCATGTCTAGACCTGCAATTCTTTTAGGCCCTGCTGCACCTTGTCCAGCGTCTGATGGTACTGGTCCTCAATGTGGCTCCAAATATTCTCCATTGCATCATGGACCACATCACCGATATCGTTTAGGTCCCCCTCCATGGGGACCAAAGGCATCATGCTTGCCGATTTGTTTGACTTCTGCTTCTTATCTGGCCTTGTAGAACTCCGCTTCTACCTCTTTTTTACAATGAAAGGGGACTCCAAGCCTGCGCCCCCTTCCTTTTCAAACAAGATCCAAAATATCTTCATCTCCATAACACACTCAGGTTCCTTGGTCGCCCATAGCGAGGCGAACTTCACGGCCTCGGGTAGATTTGTATCGTGTTGCGGAAACTGACTTTCTTATGGCATCCTCCATGCCACCAACACAATCAACAAAAGCAGCCACGCATAGTGGAACACCTTGCCATCATCCTGGGCCTTTATGCAACCCACCAAAAATTCATGACATAAGTATTGAGCCCAGTTGTATTGGACTCCTTTGGCACACTGCGCAACCAAAGATACTACTAGCATCGACACTTCATTAGCGCAACACTTCCTCATGACTTTCCCAGCCAAAATTTGTGTAGCAAATTGCACTGCGCCATCTGAGATGGAATGAATTGAATAACCGCATGACTTCTTTATAAGGCAAAAATCTCTCTTCATTTGGTCTATCAACTTCTTCTCCTAGGATTTTCCCACAAATGTACTCGCAAGGTCCACTCCTTGGTAAGGCAGCAATGTGATTCTGTGGATCAACATGTCAGTAATCGGGATGGGTCCTCCCAACCATAGGCACCCATCATGCACCAACATCAATAATTGAAGAACACAAATTGTATTAATGGTGTTATGGCTAAAATGTGACACCCACAACATGTTTAATAGCCCTGCGAACCCAACTCTGGCCACCCATTTCATTGGTTCAAGCGCATGACCTATGATTCTTCATAATATACCTTCTTCAAGTATTTTCTCGGTTCCAGCTGCAGGAACTTCTCTTGATCCACCAGGTCTCAATCATCCATCTTCAAGTATGATATCTGGACCAGCAGATTTCCCTCAAATGGCACATTCTCCGGCAACAATGGTGTGGAGACCATGAACTTCGTTGAATCAAGGGCTTTAGGAACTTTATTCATGGATTTCCTCGGTGGTATGTAAGGTGGTCGCTGAGTTATCGTCTTAGCTTCCTCTTCATCAATCTCCTCAATCCCCACGGTGAGCTCTTCGTCATCTAAATCCAGGGGTTCTATCAACTGCCTAGTTCTATCCATCTTTGCTTTTTGTCTGATCTCCGTGGGATTTTTGTGTGGTGATTCCTACACTGGCACTTGTTGGGGCTTCTTCTACTTCTTCTCTTTGGTCATGGAAGTAGATAGTTCAGGTCTTGGTGACCTAGGCACTGTAGTAGGCAAACTAGTAGCCACAGGTTAGGTTGGCTCAGGCTCAGTTTGGGTTGCAATCATTCTCTCAAGGAATCTTTCATGCTGCCAATTAGTTAAGTTCGTGAATCCTAGTTCTAAAATCTTCTCATTAAGCATTTCCCAATCTTCTACAAACATACAACACTTCTCTTGGTGCAATCTAAAGTGCAAAAGCTCAAGGAAAATTCTCAGGAAGCAAAGCGTTCGAATGTGGAGCAGGATGTTGTATTTATATCCAAATTTTAATTCAAATCCAGTTGTTCCCTCCACATCTCGGTCAATAATCCGTGTTTGGTGGAAAATTTCCAAAGATATGTGTCTTAAATGCTCCCCCCCCCCAACTCATTTTAATGGAAAGATCACCATCCAATCAGCTACAGTGCTTCCAACAATCACATTTTGGCAAGGTTGCATGGGACCCACCATTCTAGCATAGATCCTTCATCGCAACTCTCCTATGCACCTTCCCTCAGTTCGTAGCACATCCCATTCACTTCGCCTACTTGTCCTACTAGCAGTGTAGTTTATAGTCCCACACTCCCTTGAAACTTCCTGGAGTACTAAGACTATCCTACATCCATATAGTCATTGCACAAGGGCGGGATCATGCATGTAAAACTTTAACCGACTTCCATGGTCCTTTTGAGAAACAACTCTTCGTTCAATTTCACAAGATGCACTACGTTGCCATCTGTAACCTCCTTGAAAATATAAGGCCCTAGACAATGCATTTGGAATTTTCCTAGAAACTTTGTGAACATACTATCATATAGCAATACCAGGTCTCCACTCTTAAAAATGTGATGCTTAATATGGTGATCATGCTGATGAAAACTGGCCAAGAAGTGATCTTCCTCCAACTAAACGAGTTGCGCGAGGCGTTCTTCCATGATATCTCGATCGCCCATGTTTGTAACTGCAGCAATCCACAAACTTGGCACGATGTACTCCATCAGCATCACAACTTCTTGTCCATAAACCAGTCTAAACGACATTTGTCCAGTCAACTTTTTACAGGTAGTTCTATACTCCCATACCACAGCTAGTATGTGCACATCCCAATCATTTTGTTTTCCATTGCAAATCTTTATTCTCCAAGATTTTGTTAAAGGCTTCCACTATTTCGTTTGCTTGAGGGTGATACAGCGTACTCTTCTGGTGATACATTTGGAACTCTTCAATCAAGGCAACAATCATTTCGTTCAAGAAGTGTGAACCCCTATCACTCATCAAAATTTTAGGGCAACCAAACCGAGACAAAATGTATTCAAAAATGAACTTTGCAATTGTAGCCACACTACAATCCTTCACAGGTTGTGCCTCATCCAATCTAGTCAAGTATTCAGTCACTGTAAAATTGTATCTTGCTCTAGTATTCTTTCCTAGTGGCTAAATTTGTCCCACAAAGTCTATTGCGCATTTCTCAAATGCTTGTAACAATACCTGCAGGTTTAGATGTAATTCATCTCTTCCCGATAACCTCCCCGTTCTCTGACAGACATCACATGCCCTTCAATAATCCTTCGAATCCTTATGCACAATTGTCCACCATAGTCCTACTCGTAGGATCTTCTGTGCAGTTTCTCTTCCTGCATAATGTCTTCCCGCAACTCCTCCATGCGCTTCAGCAAGGATACTTTGGCGTTCATACTCTGAGACATACAACAATATTTCATTGGATCCCATTTTATATAAGTGTCCAACAATAAAAGAGAAATTTGAAACCCTAACCACCAATTCTTTCTTTTTTTGTGTTGTATACCCTTGAGGAGTTGTACCCGTAGACAAGAATTGGATTATGTCTGTGTTGATGATGTTGGACCCGCCAATATTCATGGGATCACCCCGGTATGAAGTCCCAACTATACCTCACACTGTTTGGTGTGAGAGTCCCATCTGGTATGATGTCCTTGTTGCCATTGTCTTAAGGATTTGCCTCAACTCTTGCTTGTCAGCACGCTCCCTTCGTTCATCCCATTCATCATCTTTCCATGTTTGTTGGTGTACCTGTACTTGTAATCACTCATGACGATATGACATCAAATCCAAAACCTCCTAGTCTACCATGACACATGGTCATTTGGATGCAGGTGGATGGGAGAGGCAACAAGGTTGTGATGTGAGATGATGGATCCAAGCAACTGCTGATGAAAACTGTGCAAGAGTCACTGAGAGGTGGAAACAGGCAATCTGAGTCGACAGTCACTGTCTGCAATGTTTGGCTCGGTTGGGAGTTAAAATTGCGCAAATTTTGGGAGGAACAACCTGGGCTGCTGGAAGGAAAGGAAGGCATGCTTTGCTCATTTTTCATAGTGAAGAGGCAGTAAGGCTGGATAGCTAAATTTGTGTAATTTTCCAGAGGAACGGGTTGGGCTACATGAAGGGTCAACAGGCAGGGATTGTGCAGTTTTTCCGGGGAACTGCCTGGGAGATTGGCAGCCAAAACTGCGCAATTCCCAGAGGGAACTAGTAGACTGTTGTTGGGGGTTGCTGGCAAGGAAAACTACACTGAAGCCGGGAGGTCAGCCCACTGATCATCTCTACACAATTTCTAAGCTGAGCTAACAGATGGACAGTGGAAGGCCTGCTTATGAACATTGCGTAATTTCTGAGATGAATAGTTAGTCGACTGTCGAGATGACTGATTAGGAAAACTGCACAATTTTATGAGGGAAACAGGAACAAGCACTTGGTGGTTATTCAACCTACTTGCGCAATTTCCTTAGTCATTTGAGCAGGTGAAGTCAGTGGCCTCTACGCAATTTTTTAGGGGAGTCAGTACCGGGGTGACTGTCGGGTCCAACTGTCTAGGTGACCAGCATGAGAGTCGATTGAATTGCTTGCGGGCAGCTGAGCTTGAAAAGACTAGGTTGGTGCTTCTGCGTTGTTCTGGTTGACAGTCAATCGAGTCGACGATAGGGTGATGGTCTAGCTATCAAAAAGGAGTCAGGTCGTCAGATCCTTCAACAAAAATGTTTGTGTGTGTGAACAATCAAAGGATGCATAGGTGATCATACCAACACACACTCGCATGACTAGATGACAAAACGACCAAACCATCCAGACACACATGTTCAACAAGACTAACCGATGGTGCATGTGACAAGCGCGACTTTCATGATTGATCGTTCGTTGATCGAGACGACGCTTGCGCGACAGTGAATGTGACTCTGTGTGTGAGTGCGATAGATGATTTCATAGCAAACACAACAAGCACATACGAAGCTAAGACTTTGAGCATAATCAGAACATGGTCGCAAGAATGACTTAAACATCAACATGCAGAGACTTGAATGCAATGAAAAAGCAAGGCAGATGTAAAGACTCACACAAGCTCACAGAGTGAACCCAAGTGTGTGTAGTCATCAAGTGAAACTCTTCAAGGGAGGCTCTAAAATTGGTGCAGGCCCAAAATTTGGAGCATGGTTGTAGCCACTACAATAGTCTACAAAATGTTCGTTCATGCCATGTACAACAAAGAGTTGCGCATCAGGCAATCCTTCCTCCAGATTTTTTGGTTTGTCACCATTATCAATCCACGAGAGGTGATCTAGTCCAGTATTCAGCCGCCCTAGCTTCAAAATTACTTCAAAGTCGTATTCTTGAAAGAGCAGCAACTATCTACAAATCGCCACCCCCCCCCCCACCCAACACAGGCTTGCTGACCAGGTACTTCAAAGAAAAATGGTCTGTGCACATTTTGAAGTGCGCACCCAACAAATAGTGCATGAACTTTTGGAGCACATACACCATTGATAATCCTTCATGCTCTGTGGTTGAATAATTCTTTTCCGCTTTTGATAACTTCCTACTCATAAACGCTATCAGATGTCGATATCATTTGCGCCCGATTGGGTTAGCATAGCTGCTAATTATCTGCAAGATGCATCTACATGTATGTGAAATTCCTTCTTCCAGTCAAGGAACACTAGAATAGGCATTCTGACCATTTTTTCCTTCAATACATCAAAATTCTTCTAGCAATCATCGTCCCAGTAAAACGTCGCATCCTTCTTCAGTAATCTCTCCATGGGCACGGGAATCTGCACATATGCTTTGATGAATTTCCTATAATATCACGTATGTCCCAACGTCGAATGCAGTTGTCTGACATTCTTTGGAGGCTCCAAAGTAATAATTATTGCAATTTTGGCAAGGTCTACCATCAACTCCTGCTTATAGACATCATGGCCCAAAAGTATCCCATATGGTACACAAAATATGCACTTTTTTAGATTAAGGGATATCTGATACTTTCGACAAGTATCCAACATGAGGTGAAGACTATAAACATGTCTCTGTACTAATCCAAACAATATCCAATCATCGAAGTAAACCTCCAAAAATGTATGAATAAATTCTTTGAAAGTTGCGACTACCACCCTAGAGAAGATTGCAGGGGCATTCTTAACTCCAAATGGCATAATTGTATACTAAAAACAACCCCATACTATAGTGAAGGTTGTCTTACTCTGATCCTTCGATGCAATCTTGATCTGATGGTACCCTGAGAACCCATCGGTAAATGAATAAGCTTCCTGACCTCCAACATTCTCCAATACTTCATCTATGAATAGCGTAGGGAATGGATCATGGACACATAAATCATTCAACTCTCTTAAATCTTCGCAGATCCAAATTTTTCCCTTCATCTTATTTTCCTAAACCACCATAGGACTAACCTAGTTTTATTCCTCAATAGGCTCAATAATCTCGGCTGCAAGCATCTTATCCAATTCCTCACGCACTTTTTCCATGTACTTAGGATTCAACTGATACGGGCATTGCTTTATTGGCTTTGTATTTGGCTTCAGAGTGATCTTCATGACACCCAGATCACCTACTATCCCCTTTAGATCAGATACTCCCGTAATAACTCTCGACTTTATCCATTGTGTCTTTGTCCCAATAGTAACCTATGTTTGTGAACTTCGGTTGCGCTTCCGACCCAATATTCACCTGCTTGGTCTTCAAGGGATTTGAGCTATCAGGTACTTCCGCCTTAGGCCCCACTACTTCGTATTGTCCTTCTAACTCGGGAATATTGATATTCCAATGATCTTCCTCACCTTCCTCAGTTGTCACATTGTAGCATTCGAGCGCATGGCGTGGCTACGTACTCCAGTCTGGTTGTACCCACGTGACAGGTTCTTCTAACATTCTGAATATTACATCTTTGATCTCCGATAACACTTCGTCAATACATTCAAATCCATCCTCAAAACTGAAAGTTAACAAAAAACTTTCCTTCAGGACATCTCATTCTATGGTTCCTTGTCGCAGCTCTGTTTCTAGAGACCACTTCATCATAATAGTATCCAAAGTGTGGCAGAATATGTGAACCCATTATGGATGTGGTTCTTCTCCCCATGCTTTCTTTCATCGACCTAGATGCTCGCACAGATCATCCTTTCCTGTATATTTCTTTGTAATTTGGGTATTGGCATTCCCAAACCGAAGATTCATCATTCGTCGATATTCTTTCCAGTCTGCAACATTGTTCTTATGCATACCCCACCATCTACCAGGCGTAGCTCTCAGCTTGATGTCTAATGCCTAGAACCGATGTTCCTTGGGTACATCCCTTTCAAATTTAACCAAAAATAAATTAATGTTTTCTAAACCATCATAATACAGTAAGTTGCGTACCTCAGTGGATATACATCGGAATGACTTAGTAAGCCTATTGCATCACAGCAACGATACTTAATGCAATATGTTCTTTTAGTGCTCAAGGTCCTCATCTGAATCTGAATTGTAGGAGTTGTCCTTCTCCCAAGTAATTTTCCCATCGACCGTAGCATTGATCCAATCCTCATCTCGTGCAGTAAGCTTATAGATTTTCTCAATATCGTCCTCGTCATAATAATCTTGGACTGGTTCAGTAAACCATTCACCCTCGACCTAATCCAATGGAATAATAACCCTTAGTTCCTTCTTTTCAAAGGCCATGTTTCACTTCTTGAGGTTGATTACTACGTTCATATCAAATGCCCAATCAATGCCAAGCATCACCAGGTACGGATTATTATCGTCCACTATTTCAATCACTTCAAAATCGGCTATGGCACGTGCCCCTTCAATATCCATTGTTACTCCATGTAGGTGCCCCATAGGAATAATATTTTGTTAATTCGCCATTCTTAGCTAGATCAGGGACCACTATAGTGTTTTACTTCCCATTATTTCCCAAGTTTGATTAAGCAAAACACTTGCATTAGACCCCAAATAAAGGATTACTTAGTCCATTTCAAATTCCCCAATCTAGGCAATCGATCTCAATTTGCGTTGTCCTTTTCTTACCTTTGTCTACTTTGTGTAATGTGCGTTGTTCCGGTAGTGGCTTACCCTTGCCATCACAGTTATCTATCAATTCTTGCAGTCCCTCATCCCTTAGGAGCTTCATTCAGGTCTGTAAGAAATATGTTAACAATGATGGATTTGTTTCTTTCATAGTACTAACTCCTTCAGGCTTCTTCGTGCATGTACTTTGAGCCCTTGATGTAGAAGCTCTTGCGTCCGTGAAGCTCCTCTTTCCCTCCATAAATGTTTCCTTCACTTTAGTCACATCAAATCCAACCTCCTTGTCAGCAGCCTTGTGTACCCAAATAATTTCCTCTAATTGTTTCACTTTATCCTCCCCATTAGCTATACCGCTTTGCGTAACAATATTAACACTAGGACCATCTTCGCGCAGTTCTTACCTCATCATCTGGTTGTTTTGAGTAGGTTGCTGGGTCTAGTTCTTATTTTCTTGCATCTTCGCAATGAGCACGGGACAATCTTCGATGACAAGATCAAACTGTCGACAATATTGACAAGAGGGGTGTGTTGGATTCTGACAATCTCGCACAAAGTGACATGTTTCTCCGCAATTGTAACAAATGATCTGGCCTCGACCTCTTCCAGCTCCTCCTTCTCGTCCCTAGAATCCTCCTCACGCTGCAGTTCCACCTTGATCTCGAGGACATGCCTCCATTTTTACTCTATATGTCGGTGTTTTGTCCATCATCAATTCATAAATTTGGCAATTTCACTCCTCATGTCCCATAGACTTACAAAAATTACATAGCAGTTGTTGTGAAGTCTGCACAAACTTCTACAGCAAATGACAATTGTCCATCATATGATTTCCTATGATCTGAAAAATAGTGCACCATGTTACTACACCTGTACTTGACCTAGTATTATTTTCAGGCTTCAAGGGTGTTACGGGTAGAATCACCCTAGGGTCTTGCGTTGAGAACCCCAACAAAGCGGAGGGCATACAACATAAAGAGACACACAAACAAACAGTCCTAATACTTAAACTACTGAAGTAGGAAGAAGAGGTATTACTCGGAGGTCCTACATTTGAGGTCATCCCTGTAGGGTCCAAACCCTCTGCTTCTTCCAATGCCCTAAAACCTGCAACCCATTCAAGAAAAGCATATACAACAACAGTAGTAGAAAGCATGTTCATGATATAAGTGTTAGATCATATAAGCATGTAAGCAAATAAGCATTAACATAAGATTTTATAAGTAAACCACAACATGAATTAATGCATAAAGACCATAATCATCAAGAACAAGACGATGCTTCTTTATTAATGTAAGCTAAAGAAAATACGGAATAACTACAACCTGAGTCGTCCACCAGCTCCAAGCAAAACCGTCCTCTGGATCCGTCTTGCCTAGGCCTCAGCAATCCTCCTCCATAAGTATACACAAGGATGTCATGAAGGGACGATGGACACCTCAAGAAGGAAAGAAGGGTTTCCTATGACTTGGGAGTGCAGAAGGCACAGGGATACCCTCATACTTGATCAAGGATGTAATCAACTATAATATCAGTATCTAATCTTTTTTCCTCCCTTAGGCCTTCCTATGGAGGTTTATTTATACTTCTCCAAATTAGTTTTTTCAGTTGGGAAACAGTTGGACCACGGGCTATAGTAGGTGAGTATCAGGTCAAACCCATAAACTTTGCTCGAATTAAGGGAGATTATATCTTTTTTAATGTTTTAACACATATACGTGGGTTGGGTATAGACTGACCCGCATGTACATGTGCTTTATATAGGGAAAAATCGTGTATGGGATTTAAAACAGTTTTTAGAATTTGGACCAAGTCTAGTAGGGAAGGGTTTCCCTAGGCCATATCACAGAGCATCAAATCTACCAAGGGTGGTAAATGGTGCTATAACAAAGGGGACAAAACCTCATCCAACTAGATAATTCCAATACACCGGACAATGATCCTTGCGTGACCATGGCCTTTACATTTTAAACACCATACTTCTGCACGGACCTCATTCTGGACTTCTTTTCCCTTCTTGAGGCTCTACAACTCCATATGCAGGCTAGCCAACTGCGACTTAATCTGCTGCACTCCTAGATTCGTATCCTGAATAGGTGAGGCTTCCAATTTCATAGAGATCTCCAATGCCTCAACCTACGTTCCAATCTTCTACTGCGACAATGGAAATCTCAAATGGGGTAATAGCGAAGAAATATACCAATCCTTGTGTTGGTCATCTTTGATTTGCATATTATCCTGCTGCAACAAACATTTCAACCTTTGATCGATATCCCATGTAGACTCATTCACCTTCTGTCATATCTCTTTGACTTCTATTACCGACTAGGCTTGCGATTTAGGCTTCTTAAATTCATTATTCAGCTCATCCTTCGTATCTTTCAATGTCACAACTAGATGAGTCAAGCGGTACTTAATATACCAGCGCAGCGCTCTATCTTGCAATGTTGTGACCAACTATGCTTTCTTCAGGTCATCATCCGTTATCTGTTGTGACTTCCACACAACATCTGCTACAAACCAAAATTGTTCAAGTTCTTTTGTCCCCAAACCCTTGAATATGGGCATCTTCATAGCGTTCGCCATATTGAATAGTGGAGGTGGAGGTGGAGGTGGAGGTGTAGGTGTAGGTGTGTGAGGTGGAGGTGATGGCGAAGCTGGAGTGGATGGATGTGGTATTCCCATGATACACTCATTTACTGTCTGTAGCACACCTTGAGGCATCTTTAGAATACTACTTTCTGCGTCACTATGAGACGCTCCCAATAAAGGACTGTATTCAACACCTGAATCTAAATTTCTTCTGAATGGCTTTCCACTTCATGTAGCTCCTACCAAATCTCGGCTAAACATCAATTCAATGGCATAACCCTTTTCTCACACAAGAGCATTTTAATCCAGGTTTTCAGGGACTTTAGATACTTACCTCATGGTCCTTTGAAAATCCATCGTTCATCTTCGCTATAACTAACAGATGTGTCGATCGCGAACTAAGTAATGAATCCACCCAAAATACTATTGATCCAATAATCAACAGTCATCGTGATCTTGTTTCTTGACCCTTCTAGGCGCATCACTAGCTCTTGAGTCCACACAATGGGGTTATCCAACTTCCACGTACCTTAACCACCCGCCAATTTAGACAACCATTCATATAACTCACATGGAAAAGAGCAGAAGAAATTTTTTTGTTATTCTGTATACATGTATCTATTCAACCACTCTTCCTTTGACAAGCGCGGATTCTTGTTTTCCTAAGCTGCAAACTCGTGAAGCTTTCAATATATCCACTTTTCAATCTCTTTCTTAGTTAGTATCCACTTATTTCTCATCACATAATCCTTAGATAGATCCTGGTCCCGGCAACAGAACCATTTGTTGACTTGAGGGGATTTGGACCTAGGTTCAGAGTTAATTGCGCTAACCAACAAAACCCTACACTACCAGCCCTTTCGGAAACAACCCGCGTAGCGCAGGCTGTAGTCTCACTCGAGGCAATATTGGGGGATGCCAGAACCAGGTTTCTGCATCCAAAGGACGATGTGATGTGCTTTTGCTGCTTCGAGAGCATTACTTCGACCTTCGCAAACCCTAACCCTTAAAACACGGAAATTACAATAACTTACAAATAATAGATTCTAACTCTGCGTCGATTGCTCTAAACATTCATAACATCAAGTAAACTAATAGATCTACCACTTTTGTGCATCTATTAAATATTTTTCAAGATAAAATCAATAAACAGAGTGAATACACAGTAAATGTAGAAGTAAAGAGTAACACACAGATACGCAAGTGATGCTCCAAAATAGCCTTTATTCTGCTCATATTTTCTGTTACAGACTCTTTCTACCCTGCGCACACCACTGCAGGGACCCGCACACTCAGCGACGGACTTACCAAGGTCTTTGCGCACACAGTTGCAGGAGACTTCCCCTTCACCTAAGTACAAAAAAGAGACTTCTTACTTAGATCAAAAACACATACAATCTTAGATATCTTTCATGACTCTCTATGACTTCTTTTTATATCATCTTCTATTACAATACCATGGTCCGTGAACCATGGGCGAGTCAAAAAAAACTTAACTTCTAACAAACTAAGGGGCTTTGACCTTCCTAAAGCCCCTTTGACTCCTAACGACCTTCGCGCTCCGCTCCTCAAAATGCGGAGACTTTACAATAATAACAAAAAAAAAATTACAAAATTGACCCCAAGGGACCCTGTCCCAACACTAGCACAAAATATATTCCTTGACATGAAACCATTTCTTACACAACAAATTAATATGTTCAAGGATTCAATATATCTTCTTATATATAGATAGAGAAATTTTATTACTAACATAACACTATTATCTCAACTGCAACTAGTATTCCAAGTGTTTGTGCTTTCCATGGTCAAAAAGATGAGACTAAACCAACGCTCCTTCTTAAAGGTTTAATGTGATATGCCCAAAGTGAGTTGGAGAAAGACCATACTACAAAATAAGCTTTGGGATCCATGTAGAGGTAAGCAAGGGTTGTTGAGACTCAATTTGAAAGGCCATGTTCTCGCAAAAGTAAATGGTACAAGTTGAAGAAGATAGAGGATAAGTTTCTTTGCCTTCTTAAACTAACTAAGTCTCTAGTGAACAAAAAACTTCAAAAATGGGGAGCTTTAATCTGACATTTGGATAGAGAGGAGACCTAAAAGGTAAGACATAGTGACATAGCCCCAATGCAAAATAGTTGTTTCAAGGATTTCAAGCAGAAGGTCTCAAGAGAACAACTAATAAAGGAATGATCAAGGAAGCCATGAGAAAAAAGAGAAAGCAAGTTGTAAATATTGGTGGAAGCTTAAGACAAGAAGTATGTCAACATCGATAAAAGTCCCATAAAAAACAGTGATGTCATCTTAAGCGAAAATATCGTCTTAGGCAAACAAATTAGTTGATGACATCAATGAAGGTGAAGTTAATGGAGGTCACATCAACAAGAAAGTGGTCAAAGTCGTTGAAGTTGAAATCATGAAGGTGTTTTTAACAACCATTGCAGAAATTGTCCACAACTAAGGATCCAAACTATTTCATAATGAAATCTTCAAGACAACAAACCAACCTTCCACTAAATCTTGGAGAATAGTAATTGAAGGGTGAACTAAAGACAACGAATGAGTTCAAAATTTATCGTCGTTGTTCTTGAGTTAGCTTTGAATAACCATTTCAAGGACTAAAGTGTTTAAGACTTGTGAAAAATGCTTTGGACTTTGTTGGAGAAATTCTCCAAGAATAAAAAGGTTTCAAACATAGTAATGAGAGAGTCTTACCTATATCAAGGTGGATTTCAACTTGTGAATAACCTAAGGGATGACTTGTAAACATCTCAATTGAAAAGTAATGATTATTGGAGTTTATTTCTCAAAGGTTCTCCATTTATAAGTTTCTTGTTGTGCCATGTAAATATCTTCTATGTGAGTAGTTATTTTCTATTTTCCTATTACATCTTCTGCAAAAAGAAAGCATAAGCACAAAGTTCATAAGCACAATAAAACTATTTAGTTTAGTTTAAAAGAATTTGTAGTGAATATATTGGGTGAAAAAATTTAGAAGTTTCTTGTTGTACCATGTAAATGTTTTCTAAGTGAGTAGTTGTTTTCTATTTTCCTATTACATATTGTGTAAAAAGAAAGTGGAAACACAAAGTTCATAAGCACAATAAAACTACTTAGTCTGTTTTAAAAGAATTTGTAGTGAATATATTGGGTGATTTTTATTTGCCCACTAAAATAAGAATTATTAGAAATCATAGCATAGAAGGTGTAGGCCAAGGCATAACCTTAGTAGATCAACTTAAACAAACCCATGTCCTCAAACTTGGTATATATTTATATTATTTAAAATTTTATGAATAAACAAAAAATGAAACAATTTGTATTATCGTCTATAAATTGTACATTAACATGAGATTGAAAATAGGTTGGTTTTTTCATGGTTTGATTCATTTTTGTTTGTATCAATCTCCAAGTAGTTCATATCTAGTCATACACTTTTTTATTCAATTAAAAAATGAGTAGGGTTAAGATTGTTGGCTAAATTTATTTCATCAATCTATTCTTAACTTGTAAATTCACTTAAGTTTTTTAATTTACTTTGTCGCATTGTAAATTAAAAACCCTATATATAAGTTGAACTCGTAATTGCTTGTATTATGTTTCCACTAATGCACCACTATTTGAATCAATTTGATTTGTTGAATATTTAAATTTCTTAATTGATCCATAACATATCACGCTTACCATTTTATATTATGATCTAGTACTAAAGCCAACGTTGATATTTCATATTTGTATTTTTTAATTTATAAGATTTAATATCATTATAAACTCTATTTGTATTGTCCCCCAATGATGTCAATAATTTGCATTTTTATGTCCAATTAGTTTCAATATCCATATTTTTTCTCTTTCATTTTCAATAAGTAGCAATAACCACATTTTACTCTTTCATCTTCAGCAAGTTTTGCATTCCATTGTGTATGGTTAAAATTTGTTTAGCACCCCTTTACAATAAAAAACATCATTCTAGTTTAACTCTAGGTTCTACTAAGTTATATCAACTTATGTTGCATAAAACAAGTTATTGGGATTAATCTCAAACTTGCATATGAGAACACAACCTTACAAAATAGTGATGAGCGATGGTGTAGACATTCACATTCATGAAAAACAAGCAAACCCACCTCTTTGGGGTAATTTATCTTAAGAACTATGCTTAGGTATATAGAAAGTCCCATGATATGTTGATTTACTACAATTCTTATAGTCAACATCTCATTCCAGCAAACCTAAAATATAATGAAATAATAGCATTGACTAGAATTGCCCTAGATAATACACTTACCAATACCTTATCTATATATATATCATGAAAACACACACACACACATATGTGTGTGTGTTTTCATGTGCTACTTTAAACTTTTTGATAGATAAAAAAAAATTAAGAGCTAGTTGATTTAGAATTTGAAATTATGATTTTATTCTATAAGTTCTAAGATAATATCTTTATCGGTAACTCAAGATTTTATGTTAAGGTTTACTTCCTTACCTTAATTTGGTGAGGTCTAGTATTCAAGAACAACTCCATGATTATGTGTATATTCATTTTTACCGACTCTGAAAAATGCAACAGGTTTCGTAAAAAAAATTGATCATGATAATATAACAGTGTACATACTTTCTCATAGAAGTCATAATGACCAAGATAATTCCAAATCTCTCATCAAAAGTATCCAACAAAAAATTGATCATAATAATATAATAGTTTACATACTTGCTCATAGAAGTCATAATGACCAAGATAATCCCAAATCTCTCATCAAAAGTATCCAACAAAGTTGTTATCAGAAAAAGGTGAACAATGAAAGTTCATTAGTCCACCTTAACATATTTTAAACAAAAAGTTGGTCCAACCCTTCTAAAATCCCTATAAATGTCAAATCGCTTATGAAATTACTACCCTTTGACCCTATGAGATCATAGAAAACTGACTAGTTAGAAGACACTTGAAGTAAAACAAACCAAAATCTACAAAGGAAAATATACCAAATCCTAAAAGCTTATTTCATTTATAGGGACTAACATTGAAACTCTTGCGATTGGGTTGGTAATGTTTGAATATTGTCACCTCACCAATTCTATGGAAGTCAACTTTTTTCTTATAGATACATGGTCATGAAAATATTACAAATTAATCAACATAAAAAACAAGAAATAGATCTTCAGATGATAGTGAAAGTTTAAGTCGTTATTGTCTTTGTAGTGATTTCTGAGTCGATTTGCTAGGTAGGGATTCTTGAATTGGATCCAATGGACTAATATTGTTAGTTCTCCATATGGATTTTTTGGTTAGAAGGAACACACCACAAATTAATAGTCACTTTGGCATTGAAGAAATTAATATGCATAATTTTCATAATTATTTTACAAATGTTTGGTGTTTAATAGAAATGGCAGCTTGTGGCTTGCTATTTGTATGCCTTCTTTTTATTATTACCTACTTTATATTAAGCAACCAAAAAAACATTATTTTCAATCTAGAGGAAAAAGTCGAGAGACTTTCAAACCAAGCAATGGAAGCAAGTTTCACACCATTGGTCACGTTTCCAATCTCAAAACTTTCACTTAATACATTGGATACTAGAGGTAGGGGGTTGAACTTATGGTATCCAAAGGTGATGTCATGCATATATGCATGTGCATATTATGGACCTAAGTCCACCCCTATACCCTTTAAGGAAGCTATGATTAACCATTTCCTCGGCAATTTAAGATAACCATTGAGGCACCTAAAAATAGGGGTTGATATATGGAAATAGGATATGATGATCCACTAGATCAATAAGCCCGTTCAAAGTTGTCATGTTCAAGAACAAAAAGAAGTAGAATAAATTCTCATAATGTTTGGGCACCACCTAAAGCAAACTAGGTTAAGCTAAACTCTGATAGGTTAGCTACAAGTTTAACTTGAACCTTGCAAGGGGTAGAGGTGTAATCAATGATAAGGCTCACAAAATTACAATAAATTCTTATAATTCCTCAAGAAAAGAAGAAAAAACGAAGCAAAAGTTGAGTGTCTCACTTAAGCCATTAAAATTTGCATCAATATAGAATCCCAAAATATGGAGATAGGAGACTCAATGTTAGCTATTGACGTCCTTTGATGGTTCCTACAAATCAAAGCTACCTAAATTGGCCAAGCAACTAATAAGTATGTAATCCGCATAGATGTAAAAAGGGTCATCAATGAAGTGGAAAACTAGCTCACCGAAGCGATAGTGAAAAAGTAAGGTCTAATAATGCTAGTAATCAGGGAAGAATTTAAAGAAGCTTACAGATAGAAAGATAAATCACACTTCCTAAAGGTTCTAACCCCCTTCTTGCTTCAACCAGAGAGTCATATCTGTCATCTAGGACAAGCCTTTAAGTACAACACATGTCTACCACCCCACACACTTGCCTCACTTTCATAATTTATCTAAACTGACAAAGGTAAATAAACAAGTTATATTTTCAAGGACTAGCATTCCCCGAGTCCAATCCTGCTAGTCATCAAGAATTTGGACTTTCAATTTGAACTGCGATCAACTATCAAGGAGAATGCAAGTAGTGTTGAGAACGATACTCGGCCTAACTCTAGGGAACCCTGCTTAATGTTGCCTCTCAATCTCCATTCAAAGAAATCTTCTATAATGATCTTCCAAAAGAACAAGCGAACAAATCTGGGTCACTCCAATTTATCATTTTTCCCCATTATCATATTTTTTCTTTTACATATTGCGGGTTTAAAACAAGCAAGGTGAAATAAGTATTACTAAATCTTTTTTTTCCTTTCGCATTCATTGAATTAGTGCATTTTTGTGTATGTGCCATAAAGAGACATGTTGGATATGAAAGTAGTATAAAGACATTCACTCCAATTTATCATTTTTCCCCATTATCATATTTTTTCTTTTACATCTTGCAGGTTTAAAACAAGCAAGGTGAAATAAGTATTACTAAATCTATTTTTCCTTTCACATTCATTCAATTAGTGCATTTTTGTGTATGTGCCATAAAGAGACATGTTGGATATGAAAGTAGTATAAACACATTTTGAAATAGCCATACAAAGCCTCATGTTACCTTTTGTACAGATACTCAAATATGAAATTTTCAGTGAATTCAAATTTTTTCTCTAGAATGACCACACTTGCATGGATAACACTTACTAATAAATAAAATATTTTTCTCTGCTAAAAATATGAAAAATAAGAGAACGAGAATATAAAGAAAGGTCTCCTTTCAATTTGAGTTTTCTCAAGACAATGTTTCCATAGAAAACATAACAAATTTCAGAAACTGCCTTCATTCAAAAAGGTATATAATCGTGTGAGATGAATATAGTTTGCATTTAAAATCTTCTTTTAATGTTTTGAAGTTATACCATCTAAACTTTAATGATTTACACCTTTATAGAAAAGGAAGAACTTTGAATACTATACTTTATGCAGTTTGAATATATTATTTTTAACGCACTTTCTCAAAATTTGCATAAGCATATTAGTTTCGTATTTATTGCTTCAATCCAGAGGATTCCATTGGCCTTTATCTTGGCTTTGATTAGTTTGAACTAGCACATTCCATTGCAACCAGCATTGTTAAACCAAAAATGTCACTAGAGTTCCCTCCTTGTTATCTAATCAATATATTTGAATGCAGACAAATTCTATCTCAACTAAAGGGATTTGGTGTTTATATTAATTAATCAAATCGTAAAATGATTAGAAAAAAATACTCGTTTCCCCCCCCCCCCCAATCAATTACTAAATACCAGCTACTTTCTCTTAACAAGACATCAATTGGTAGCATCATCTAGTAATGTTGTTATTGCTCAATAATTGTTATACAACAGTTGTTCTAGAATTTTATAGTGCAATATTTGGTTGGTCATTTAGATAATATAAGGGATCATAAAGGATTTCCTCTGAGTAAATAGTACATTGACCAAGGACTATGCTCGCATGAGTACTAAGTGTGTTAGCCTCTTAAAATCTATGCTTAGGTATATATAGAGTTCCACGATATGTTGATTTACTACAATTCTTAGAGTCAAAAACCCATTCCAACCGGCCTAAAATATAATGAAATAATAGCATTGACTAGAATTGCTCTAGATAATACACTTACCCATAATTTATCTTTATATATATATATATATATATATATATATATATATATATATATATATATATAACTATGTTTTCATGAGCTACTTTGAACTCTTTGATAGATCAAAAAAATTAAGAACTAGTTGATTTAGAATTTGAAATTATGATTTCATTCTATAAGTTCAAAGATAATATATTTATAGGTAACTCAAGATTTTATGTTAAGGATTACTTCTTTACTTTCAGTTGGTGCGGTCTAGTATTCAAGAGCAACTCCATGATTATGTATATATTCATTTTTGTTGACTCGGAAAAATGCATCAAGTTGCATAAAAAAAATTGATCATGATAATATAACAGTTTACGTACCTGCTCATAGAAGTCTTAATGACCAAGATAATTCCAAATCTCTTATCACAAGTATCCAACAAAGTTGTTTATCAAAAAAATGTGAACAATGAAAGTTCATTAGTCCACCTTAGTAGATTTTAAACAAAAAGTTGGTCCAACCCTCAGCAGTGGTTTCTAGAATTTTATAGTGCAGTATTTGGTTGGCCATTTAGATAATAAAAGGGATCATAAAGAATCACCTTTGAGTAACGTAAGACAACACAATTGGAAACCAACTCAAACGTATATTAATTATTGATCTCAAAGAATGATGTACACAATGTACATATAAATACATAAAGAAACTGTTGATTCAGTTTCCGGGTCTTCTTGGACTCTAATCACCACTCACCATAACACAAACTAACCCAACCTTAATCCTGAGGATTCGTTGTCTAACATTCCCTCCTTAATCCTAAGGGATGTTTCACAATGCAAGAATGAGAACTCAAAATGCAAAAAAGAATCTCAACCAAGAGTTGAATGTCTCTCAGAAATGGGTTTTAAAGATGACCACAAACCAAGGATGGTGGTTTTTAAGAGAAAACCACAAACGATACCCACGTCTGGAACCTTCATAGAAGTTCTCAAAACAACCAAAAATGTGGTTTTAAGGTGACCACTAACTCTGGAACTATCAATGTAGTTCCATGAACAATTTCGAATCTGGAAGTGCTCATTCACAAACAACTCATTCAGCAAAAATTGAAGTCTCTCTGACTACAACTTTGGCTCTAACTGGTACAAGTTGTGGCTCAGGCTCACTTGTGGATCTTTGACTCAGGCTCACTTAACAAATCTTTGAACTTGTAGCAGACCATCAACAATTTCCCCCTTGTCTAATATAGGGTGAGAAGATGAAGTACTCTTCATCACAAGACTCATCAACACTCTCGAACATATCCTGCGGTATGACTTGAAAATCTTCTTGGTTGTTTTCAATCAATCCCAAGAAGCAATCCATCAAAAATTTAGTGTCTCTCTTGCAGTAGTCTTCTTTCTGGAACATTTGTTTGAATGGTGATTGTTCTTTCCACAATGCTCACACGAGTGAAGATCAAAACACTGATCTTTCACATGTCCAACTCTATTACACTGTTGACATCGATCAATTTGTTCTAGAACAACACCATCCAAAACTCCAGGACTACAAAATTGTATAGGTTTAGAAAAATCAGGAAAATGAAAAAATACATCCAAGACATCTTTGTTATATCCCAAACCAGTTATGTGTTTGTTATGCGAAATCTCTTCCCACTGTCTTATAAAAGTTTTGGAAACGACGGGCTTCTCATTAGGACTTGCGGCTGCATCCAAATTTTCTCTTGAAATAGTATGATCCATCCTTGACTATAGATTAGAATTAGGCTGCAATGATGAAGAATACTTCATCTTCTCACCCTATATATTAGACAATGGGGGAATTGTTGATGGTTTGCTACAAGTTCAAAGATTTGTCAAGCAAGCTTGAGTAAGAGATCCACAAGTGAGCCTGAGCCACAACCTGTACCAGTTAGAGCCAAAGTTGTAGCTCCTCGAGTCACTAGCTTCCGCTCACTCTGATTGTCCACAAAACTCAACAGGTGGAACCAATTCTTGCAATGGAAAAAATTTCTCCAAAATAATTTTGAGGTAATCACAAATAACAGTCGTTGCAATGAGCACCTTTAATAGTTATGCAACACTAAAACTTGAAAATCAAAAGAGAATAACACAAATACATTCAAGACGCACTCGCAACCCTCAATAATATCAGTTCAACGACATTATAAGCAATAATTTGGTGTCAAAATAGCCAAAACAACCAAATAACTACTCGTTGGTGAAACAATGAAGAAGACAACTCTTCGCAGGTTGTTAAGGCACGAACAGTTGGGCCAAAATGACCCCACTTCATTCAGATTTGGCAGAGAGTTGAATGTGGTTTCACTGGAGGTAGCGTTGGACTAATACGCCATAATACAGTGAGCAATTTCCAATCGAACTACGGTAGAGGTCTTTCAAATTTTCACTTCAGAGACACTATATTAAAAACCAACTCACCTTCCAATTTATCTCAAATTTCTATGGTTAAAATGCTCTCTATATAGTCGTTCATTTTCTTTTCATTTTTGTTTTTTTAAATTAATTTTTATTTTAGATACTTAAGAACATTAAACACTTTTAAAAATCTTAATATATTATGCCTCTTCCTTAAAAATGTGACTTCACTTAGACTTTCCTCTTAAGATATCATGACTCCACATTGTGCTTTCATTTAATGAGAACTTCATACAATGGACCTTGTCTTTTATATTAAATAGACTGCGGTCAAGACCTTGGGTAATAATTTTGCCAAACCGTTATCCTTTAATATGAACTTTCATTGAGTTAGTTTTCATCTTCATAATTAACACTGGGATGGCTAGACTAGCGGCAGTCATGGCAGCATAGGTGTTATTCAATTTTACGTTCTCAAATCCATCTCAACGTCTGCGCACGTGTGGGGAGATCAACAATAAACAATGTGCCTTTGATGTGGAACATTTCCTTCAAAACCACTACTTTTTGTCCTTGTCTTTCCTTCTTCCACAGTCTGCCCTTGTCTCACTGTTGTTCATGTTCCACGCCGCTAGTTCCTCTTAATGCCTCTTTCACACATCATCAATACTCATGAAAGCCATAAAACAAGTGGCTCGTGTATTCAACAAGCAGATAACTCACATATTCAACAGAGCAGATAAATTGTGCTTTGATACTTCTCGAACCAACGCTCTAATACCAATGTAAGACAACACAATTGGAAACCAACTCAAACATATATTAATTATTGATCTCAAAGAATGATGTACACAATGTACATATAAATACATAAAAAAACCGTTGATTCAGTTTTTGGGTCTTCTTAGACTCTACTAACCACTTACCATAACACAAACTAACCCAACCTTAATCCCAAGAATTAGTTATCTAACAAAGTAAATGGTACATTGACCGAGGACTATGCTTGCATGAGTACTATGTCTCATAATCCTAGTCTATTTCCTAGAATAAAATAATTCTGTAAAAATATCCCAATCATATCCCAATCATAGTCACTTATTCTTACATTATGGTCAATAACCCATGGAACTTTGTAATATGGCTACAGAGGTTATATGTAACCTATGCCTCTCACATATTATAACTAATTTTCTTTTCATGGTTAATAAAATTGTCCGAGTACACTCGAGGAGCAGATTCTATTAATCTTCCACGTGCACAATCGTATATGATTCTTTGACATTCTTATCTCTAAGAACTTGTTAAGAGTATTATCCTGCATATCAAGACTTACAAGTGCAATTCATCATCGGCATAATTGATGCTTATTGTGCTATTTTGGGTATCTTGGTACGTATCAGTATTAGGGAATCAAGTTCTTAACAACGAAGAAATATTCCCGTTTTAACCATATTATATTTCTACATGTTAGAGCATCTTTGACCACATACAAATTAGTAGATTGAATATGGATATATCGATCTACGAGGCCTGCACAATCGTCTCTCATGCATGCCAATTATCTTTGACCACATATGCAAACTGCTAGATTTAAAAATAGATATATCGATCTAAGAGACCTGCACGATCACATCTCACCTCTCAGCCATGCCAATTACAAATACAGAGAGTAAACTCTAAATGCTTTGATCAGTGCTACTGTCATGAGAAACATTTCAACATTTTCCTCTGGAAATATAATGTACATATATGCTACCGAGAGCAGGTCTCCGTAGGACTCTTCATAGAAAAGATAGGCTTTCCCGATGTCTCTTCCCATGAAAAACTGTAATTTACAGAGGAAAAACTTGTTCCATTTACAGCGTCACGAGTGTGACAAAAATGATGATAAATAAAATACATTAATGAGGAAATATCATATATGACATCTCAAATTTTAAGTTTCGAAGTCCTTCCCTTTGCCGCTACTTTATAAATTAAATAAACAAGTGACACAACTGTGATAAATGCCAAAAAACCACTGCCTGATAGGAACCTTGATGCCCTGCTGTAAAAAGTATCCTCCATTACCTGTAAATTCACATGAAGGTGAAAAACGAGAAACCCCGGATAACGAGAATTTAGGAGAGAAAAAACAACAACAACAACAAAAAGGTCAACAAGCAGAAGAGAAGCTCGGCAAATAATGTCGAAAAATGTGATATTTTCAGTGAAAATATAGCTTTTACGGACGATAGTTTATGGAAAGAGAATTATAGGCAAAATTTTCTGGAAAAGAGTTTTCTGGAAAAATCCAGACATGAACAGGGCTTCGAGTTACATACTTGAAAACTATAAAAGAAAATTTATTTTGGATCGAAAGCCAAGTACATCTATAAGCAAATAATGCAATACAACTAATTGAAAATTTCACATCGTTTTATAATGGTCTGTATATATATCTCTACTGGGTGACTTGTGAAACTCAACGAACTTCCAATCGAAGAGAGCAATGCCAGTAAGCAGCGTTGCAGACCCGTATTTATCTAAAACTATCATTTGAGTTGCCACGTTTATCTACCTGTAAACTGGATTCCCGTGGAATAGAAGTCTGCTGTTGAAGCCAAGCTGTCCGTTGTTTAGAGTATATTTTAAGGGCATGTTCATATAGCTTGACATCGAGACTGTTCAACTTTTCTATTTCCTTTATGACAGCCTCTGGTACACGAGACCGTTCCTACAGAACAAAACAAAGAAAAACATTAAAATAAAAGAGAATTGCTAAACGGACTGGATTTTAACTCAAAACATATACTTGCAGTTTCAATAAAGTTTGAATGCCCTTCATGTGCTAATAAAGACATATACTTGCAGTTTCAATCAAGTTTGAATACCCTTCATGTGCTAATAAAGATTTGACAATCCATATAAGTTTATTGTGCACAGAAAAATCAAAATGTGGTCAATAGGTTACACACAAATAATATTGTCTCCATTTCCAGAGATTTGTGCTGAAATTGGGGTGAAAAAAAGTCTTATCTAAGTCACACTGTTCTGCTATATATTTTCATATATATATAAGAATTAAGAAATCAATACTAATGATTAATAAATATAAAACATATATGAATAGCTTAATCATGATAAAATCAGAGGCAGAACATATTCTTTAGCTTCAAAATTTAAATGAGTCTATATGTCCGTAATGTCAAATAAGTATAATCCCTAAATTAAATTCACAAAAGTTAAAACATAATCAAACTTCAAACATATACTACAAAGTTAATATCTTTACACCTACAAGAATATACACCTTTACTGGTTTTCATTCCTACATGTTAAGCCTCTGCAATATTGTCTCGACATATTTTCTCTGACTTTCCAAATGTTACTTTGTCCGATCTATCAAATGTTTTTGTTTGTTAGATATCTTCTAATTTCTATGCCCAAAAAGAAATTTGCAGTACCAAGATCCTTTATGTCAAATTTGGAGAACCATTTAGTTTTCACTTCCCAGATGATTTCTCTATCATTTTTAATCAACAAGATATCATTCATATATACAAGACCAAATAAATAAAATGATCACCAACTAGTTTGAAATATACACAATAATCTGTTTTGTTCTTTGTGAAGCAAAGTCCCAATATATAAGTATCAAATTTTTTATACAACACCCTTGGTGATTGCTTTAATCCGTATAGGGACTTTTTTAGCCTGCACACCAGCGATTCCTTTCCTTTAACAACAAAACCTTATAGCTGTTTTATGTAGATTTCTTTTTCTAGATTCCCATGTAGGGACACTATCTTCACATCCATTTGTTTTACTTCAATATTTGTTGATTTAAATACCAGATGATTTATTTTGCCCAACAATTATTTATACCCAAAAATTTATTTTATTACACATAAACTTTTGAACTGCTGAAAATAAATACTCTGGTATTTCTTAACTTCACAAATAAAATGTAGTGGAAAATTCTTAAGAAAATCAGCCACAAGAACAGAAATTTGACCCAAATTGTTTTTCCTTCACTTATATAATATATTAAATCTGGAAAATATTGGGTTCTGACCCACATAAAATTACACAGAAACAACAACTGAAGTGGAACCTGTAACTCGGACCCCTGGAAATAATGGCTGCTCGGAAGCTCAGCAGGTGAACTAGAATCAGCCCCAAGACAAACTTGGCCTCCTTGCAGTGCTCTCAGCCCTCTCTCCTTGCTCATGGCCTCTATGGAAATCATACGGCCCAAAGCTGCTTGGAAGCAGAAGTAAGGAGCGACAATTTTCAGAAGCTTCTGGATCAGGAGCGAATTTTATATAACATATATTTTTATATATTTTGATGCATATATGTCAGCAGAAGTCTGTAGAATGATAAATTAGTTATAAAAAGCATAAAAACATTGATTAAACAATATAACATCAATCCTCTAGTAGACATGGGATCATCAACATGAGCTACATAAACACCATCTGGCTTAGAGTCAAAGGACCCCTCTGCAACCTCAATAGTAGTAGTCACAGCAAAACTAGACATCAAAACTACAAATCATTGATCGACATAATTACTTATGAAACTCATCATTGATTCAACACTATTAGAAATGGGATCATCAACAAGAGCTACATAAACATCATCTAACTCAAAGTCCTTACACTTGGATTGCTCAACCTTATAATAAGGTAGAAATTGAAAAAGTTTAGCATGCCTAACCAATGATTTTGGTTTGAATGAAGAGTTCATCGCCTCAACCTTATAATATGGTAGAAAAAGCTTAATGCATAACCAATTTTTTTCCTTTGAGTGAAGGGTACATTTTAGTTAAGGCCATGATAGAGGAGTTCAACAAGCAATACTACCAACATCAACGAAGTTCAATCAATAACACCAACATCAAGGTACTTAAAGGGCTTCATGTTCTTGATCAAATGCTAATCTCATATCCTCAAGCATGACAAAATCAATTGAAAACATTGCAATCCCCTAAATCTTGAAATTTGAAAACAAAATAAACTTTATAAGAACCAATAGTATTCAAGATGATGGTGTCAACCATGCGGGATGATTCACCATTTTTGGAGTAAAAAGGTAGAAAGATTAAAAAATAATAAAGCTACTTTTTCAACTCGTATTTTCAACTTATCTACCTAAGATTTTACTCAAATTTCAAGCGGGAGTAGTCATTGGATGCAAAATTTAATTCATTATCCAAAAAGTACCTATGTTGCATACTTTCGATGGACCCTGCCACATGAAAAGTGAGAAATACATGAAAAAATGTGATTGCAATAACGTTTTTCATGTATTTCTCATTTTTCGTGTAGCAAGGTCCATTGAAAGTATGAGACATGGGTACTCCTTGGATGAGGAATCAAATTATGCATCCAATGAGTGCTTCCGCTCGAAATTTGAGTAAACTCATAGGGAGATAAGTTGAAAAAATAGTTTTTTTTTACTTTTTTCCCTCTAAAATTTGATGATGTAATCTAATCTTATTTTATTATTTCCACTATTATTTTATAATTTCCATAGGAGGCTCATTTTAGACCTCAAAAATCCACTAATGGGAGGGAACGAACTTTTTTCGGGAGGGGCAACCTGAAAGCGAATTATTTTTGGCAATAGCAGGCTCCTAAAATTCGCTCCCAAACAAGCGCTTTCAAGCGGAGCGCGCTTTGGGAGTGGATTCGAGGGGGCTGAGCAATCACTCCCCACAGCCTTGACACGGCCTACGCACTTGTCAAATTGACCTAAGGAAATGACTCGTTCTTCACAACAAATCAACCCCTCAATGTAGTCCTTCTCTTCCTACTCGGCTTCCCTTGAATTTCTTCGGAAATTTCCCCCAGTAATTCCTCCTCAACCTTCTTCAATCAACTAGAGCCTCTTGCCCTCCTCTTAAGAAAATTACTCTCTCAATGTGCATAATGGTGTCTTCACATCTCCATTAGATTCACTTTATCATTTCATTAAGCAAATAATCCCAAACCTAATCTCAATGGCTAGGATTAGATCCCAAGACTCTTGAGAGTAATGGTTGAGATTAAATTAATTCACTTGAATAATTTTATTATTTGTTCTTAGAAATTTTGCTTAATAGTCCACAATAATTAATTACTCTCATGATTGTACTTTTCTTAAGGTTAAGCTTAGGAAAGAAATAATAAAGTCCCTTACTCCACCAAACAAGCATCTAAAGAGGCAATCAAACTTCTTTTGCATGATAAGACACCAAGCCAGTGTCGAAGACCTTTTGTAGGTATAAAACATCAACATCCCTCCTAGCAAGGACGAGATTCTCCCCACCCCCAACTTGTACATGTAGAACATGAACTTCCCCTTCATTAGAGTCTTGGTAGGAATGTCTACTACCTACTACCCTATGGATTTGTACTACAATCTCACAACACCTATTTGAATCTTGTCTTTCATGAAGTGATACTTGATTTCTATATGCTTAGACTTGTCATGAAACATAGAATTTTTAAAGAGCTTGATGCAACTCTAATTATCACAGTGAATCACCATGGGCCCCATCTCAAGACAAAATGACCATGAAAGCATCTTGCAACGCCATGTGGCTTCACCACTCGCCAAACTCGTTTCCATGTACTTGGCCTCTATTAAGTTAAGTGCCACTAGGTGTTGCTTCTTGATGAACCATGAGATCATAGTTGATTCGAAGTTGAAACAACATCCAAACGTATTATTCATGTCCAATGCACTCCTAACCTAGTCTAAACCTTTATAGCCCTGTAACTCCACTCCAACTCTGACATACCTCAATCCATACTCCACTGTACTTCTCAAGTACCTGAGCACATGCTTCACTGCCACCCAATGAACGTTCCTCAACTCCACAATGCACTGGCTAAGTGTATTCACAGCAAAATAGATATTTGGCCTAGTGTTGACCAGATTCATCAAAGAACCTATTAGTTTCCTATACAATGTGGGATCCAACCAACTCACCCTTAAAAGTGCTCAACTCTTCAAGTCAGTGATCATAGGTGTAAACATAGGCCTGCAACCCTCCATCATGAATCTTCTTAGAATCTCCACTACATAGTTACCTTGCCCAAGGAAAATCTCTCCTACCTGTTGCCACCCTTCCAACCGCAAAAAAGTAATGCATCAAGTCAATGTTATGTTGGAAAATGTAACTAGGTTTGGTCTTCATTTAATGTATTTGAGTCATCAAGTAATGTACTTGTCAAAAGAATAAAGAAAAAAAATTTATTATTATTATTGTGACTTATTAAAGCATGGGTTTCATTCTTGGGTCACCATGTTTTAGATCAAAGTCCCCATTGAGGACTTCTAGGATTTATTCTAAGTCAATCAAGTCATTGTACTTTTAAAGAGACCCTTCTTGGGATTTTGAATCATGTAAAAAAGTTAAGTGTTGAGTTAAATATGATTTATGTATATCCTCCACATCAAGTCGACCTAGAAGAAGATCAAGTTGACCTAAGGACCCTAATTCGACTCACAAGAAGCCTATAAATACAAGCTAATCGAAGTCATTTGGAGCATCACTCTCTCACAAGAAGTTCGATATCTCTTGTAGCTAGGAAAAGTGTGAAGTCTATTGTTGGGAAGCCAAAGGAAGTGTGAGTTTGGGGAAGTCTAAGGAGAAAGGAAAAATTGAAATTTTGGTGCCTCTCTCTGTGTCTCGTGTCCTGGATTGGGAGATCGAAGTCTTCCAAGTTTCTCTGTTGCCGGAAGCTGCTAGTTGTTGGAAGTTGCTACCTAGTCGAAGCTGCTCAAAAGGGGTCAAAATTTTGGGACACTAACTTAGTGTGGAAGGAAGCTCTAGTCTTGGTCTAGGGTGAAGAAACTCAAAGAATACTATTGAAAGAAAGAATTTCTTGACTGGGTTTTCCCCTCGACGAAGGTTTTGCCCTGGCATAGTGCCTATGTCTGGTGTCTTGGTCTAGGGTGAAGAAACTCAAAGAATACTATTGAAAGAAAGAATTTCTTGACTGGGTTTTCCCCTCGACGGGGGTTTTGCCCTGGCATAGTGCCTATTTCTGGTGTCTATCGTTTTATGTGTTGCTGCTTTGGTAATTGCTTGATGAACTAAAAGAAAGAAGATATAAAACTCATAATAATAAGAAACATCACAAGTAATTATCAAGAATAAGAAAATCTTGTTGCCTTTCTGATTTTCTAACATGTCCATCATTTCAAACTCAAAAGCAAGGTGCTCCTAAGCGGCTCACCCTCAACAAGTACATAGTACAAGTTTGAGTTTGCTTTACTCTTAGTGAACCCCAAACTAAGAAGATATCCATGAATCCTAACATACCATGTGTATGGAGCTTGCTTTAGCCCATAAGGAGACTTTCAATTTACATACATGGGACTCCCTCCCATGCACCTCAAAGCCCTAAGGCTGCTCAATATACACCTCTTCTTCAATTAGCCCATTGAGGAAGGCAATATCCTACACTCCATCTTTGAAGCAATGAAAATAGTTGCCCTAATAGATGCATGTATGACAATAGGAGCAAATGTCTCCTCAGTCCTCTCTCTCCTTCTAGAAGAACCCTCTTGCCAAAAACCTCGCTTTGTGCTTCTCAAAGTTGTCATTTGTTGCATGCTTGATCTTGTAGATCCATCGAGAAGTGACCATTGACTTCCCCTCAAGCCTCGACACTATGTCCCACACATCATTCCTCGTGATGGAGCTATATTTTACAATGGTATTGTTGTAAAAATAACTAGGTTTGGTGTTCATAATCTTTATACGTATATAATTTGTATTTCATGTAATAAGAAGAAAAAGAAAATTATTACTAGTCAAGCATGTTCTTCATGCTTCTAGGATTTGTTGAGTCAAATTTGAAATTGAGTTAAAGTCCATTTGGACTCTTTGTAAAGAAAAAGAAAGAATTTTTTTTTGTTAAGTCAAAGAGAGTCAAATAGTCCTCCACAAGGAAAAGTCGACCCTCTAGATGGACAAATTGATCTGCCCAAAGGATGTGACCCTTCATATAGACAAACAACTATATAATGGCACGTGTTCTCATTCATTTTGGCAGGTGAAGTTTATGGAAGTCTTGTGATAAGATTGAAGGTATATATGCAAGTTGATGAAGGATTGTAATGGCTATGATATGCAAGTTGATGAAGGACTGTAATGATTGATCTGCGAGTTAAAGGAGCACTACAAAGTCTGTAAAATACAAGCTACAGGAAGGATGAAAGATCACTGTGGGGCAAGGCATCTTGTGACAGATTAGCTATCTTATTGAAGACAAATCATGACAAAGGATGAAGGGCTGACTTGGGGCACTTGTGGAGGTATTTGTCTTGGTCTTGGGTCTTGATGTATCACTTTGATCTGATTCTATAAGAGAAGGATTGTTCGGATTTTCCCCAATTGTGGGGTTTTGCCTTGTCTCATGTTCTTTGTGTTCTTGTAATCTTCATGCCTTTTAGGCTTTGGTAATTGCTTGAGGAAGAATAAATAATAAAGAAATAAAAGACAAACAAATCTCACAAGTAATTATCAAGAAAGGAGAATCAACCTTAATCTACAATATCCTTGATTTTCCAACAAGCATCCCTCTAGACTTGTTGATCTATTGCCTCCTCAAAGTTAGAAGGCTCGAAATCACTGATGCTACTCATCAAGGCCAAATTGCTGGAAAATCTAGTAGGTCGTTTACTCTCCCTAAAAGCCTTGCAAGGAGCCTCCACACCCTCCTTTGCATCCCTAGTTGATGTTTTTGCAGCATCGAGCAAATATTCTCCCATGGGTTCATGTTGATTTAACTAGGGGAGAACGGTACATTCACCCATGGGGCCATTTTGATTTGGCTAGGGGTGAATGGCCCAAGGGCAGTCTTTCTCCCATAGGGCCATGCTAATTTGGCTAGGGGAGATTGGCCCATGATGCTCACATCGCTTGCTCTAGGATGGAGTGATCTCTTTTTAGTAGCACAGGTTTGATTTGTTTAATTAATAAAGAAGGTTTGATTTGTTTATCTCATGGGGTTTTTTAACCCATTAGTGGAATAAACAATTCTAGTTTAATGTTGAGTTGTAATGTAGGCTCCAAAGTAATGGGTTTCTTGTGATGAGGAGCCACCTATTGCGTCTCCACTCAACATTAGAGCTCTATATAAATAGACAAACATGTGAGGAGACAAATCATTAACATAGCAAGCTCATTCAATCTTTATTACTGGAGGGGAAATTTAGCTAAGGAGAAATCTATTGCTAAGGAGCATCTTATATCTCTCATCATCATTTTTCTCTCTCTTGAAGGCCCGCACGTGTGAGACCGAATTGACTCTTGACTAGCATTGACAAAGTTTGACTAGCATATTTACAGTCAAACGTGTGAAAAATCTAACCGCAAAGTTTGACTGAGTTTTGACTGCGGTTTGACCAACCGCACATGCGATTTTGACTATAGTTTGACTAGTCGAACATGCTAGTTGACCGCAAGTTGAGTTTTGACAATAGGACCTAGATTGACTTCAAGTCGTTGACCAGCGTTGACTTCTAATTATTTATTCGTTTGACCAACATTGACCAACAACAGTTGTTAAGATATTCTGACACATAGGAAATAGTTAAGTATAATTTGGTCTAGTGTAGAGTTAGGTAACTATGTACTTTTGTAACTTATAATCCAACGGTCACGATATGTTCTAGACATGAAGTGATCCAACGGTTCATTCTCTCCGCAGTATTACCGACACTTGATCCGTAGCTTAACACCTGATTGGTCCATGATCTCTATTTAAAGAGCATGGAGGGTCATTTGTAGGGTGACTATTCATGAGAGAAGTTTATGTAATTTTTTTCTTTTATTAATAAATTGCTTGAAGTGGTCGCGTTGGCTCAGGCCATGGATTGTTTCCCTCTTTGAGGGTTTTAACCACGTCAAGAACACTATTGTATTGATCTGTGATCTGTTTGTGAGCGATGTTCTTTGGTGTTCTATCTTAGGAACTTACCCTGTAAATTCCTACATGGTATCAGAGCTATTTGAGAGCCGCATCCGTTGGTGATCCAAATCCGAAGTCGTACAACTGCATTCGACTGTCATTTCCTAGATCTATTGTTTCTGACTACTTTCAAGTCAAGAGGATTGTTCTATTGTGTTAGGAGCATCTGTTCTAGTGAGGAATCCCTTTCATTTCACGTGAAAAGGTTTCCGGTAGCCCTAGCTGCGTCATTTTTAAGATCTGGAGGTAGACAGTCTTTATTTGCGATTTTAGTTATTCATCTCTTTGTTTATTTCGGTTTATTTAGCTCTCTGTTTTTTATTACCGGATCTATAGCTTTCATTTATGCGTATGCTCTTGGCCCCGCAACTCTGTGCGAACTGGGCAAATTAGAAGTAGAATCAAAGGATTTTTCTCATGCGTATGCTCTTTTCTATCGTGCCTTAGTGTGATCTCGGAAAATCAGAAACATTGAGGAAAATATTTAGTTTACGGCGAAAGCTAACTTCAAGCCATAAGGTTTGGTTTTTTTGCATGTCCGTGTTGGGTTATGTGGTTTTTTGTTTTGTAGGCAAAAAGAGTCTTTTCAAGTAAGCACGCACTCCAAAGCTTCGGTGACTAAAAGCTTAAAAAAAAAAACAAAAAAACCCTTCCTCTTTTCCAAAAATTACTAAACCTTTTAAACTAATTCACTTGGTCCAAATTTACTTTGTGAGAATAGAGATTTTGGGTTCAAGTCTTTCTTTTTGTTGAGTTACTTTTTCAAAAAGCACATATAACTTATGTTTCAAAATTACTTTATGTAAAAGTGTTCTCGCCCATTATAAAGAGTGAGTCACTTATAATTCTAAAGTCTCTTTATCTTTTATTTAAGTTACAATTTAGTGGGTAGCTCATAAAGTACCATTGTAAAAGTGACTTTCACTTATCTATAAAAGTGGGTCACGTATTTTTTTTAAAGTGACCTAATTAGATTAAGTTTGGAAAGAGGGGATTTCTTTTTAAATATAACATTATCATTCACTTCCGCACATTCACGTACTTCGTCGACATCTTCAACAACTTTTTTCAAAAAGTCATAACTACTTCATCCGGAAGCCGTTTTTTTAATCAGCCTAATTTTTCAAGATATTTCCATCGGAACACTTAGTTTCAGCATCTACAACTTCAGTTTCTATTAAAATGAAAAGTCTATGCCAAGTTATTCTTGACAACACCAACTACTTCCAATGTTTATCCTACATTATGGATTTACTTAGAAGTAAATATCTTTATAGAATAGCCTCAGACCAAGAATCTAAACCTAAAGATGAAGATAAGGCAGCCAAATGGAAAAATAGGCAAGATCAAGCACGTGGGTTGATAGGGATGTCTATTTCTCCAGACCTTAGATTCCATATCACAGAACTTGATACCCTTGATGAAGCAATGAAACAACTCAATAAAGTTTTTGGAATTAAAAATGAGATTAGATCCCATCAACTCGAAAATGAATTGCTTACATTGGACCCCAATAATTTTTCTTCCATTGAAGATTTTTTGTCCAAGTTCAAGACCCTTAGACTTCTCTTGGAAGGTGTTAAGGTTAAGAAAGAAGATGGTAGCCTTATCTATTCCATTCTTACAAAGTTAGCACCAGCCTACTACTCTGTGTTTGTTTCCACCTTCCATTCTACTAGAGAAGTCTTTATTTCTCAAAGACAAGCCTACATGTCTCCCTCTTTTAATGTCTTTTGTGATCCTTTAATAAGAGAACAAGAAAAACTCTTACATCTTAATCTTCTTAATCTTGCAAACTCTTCTAAGAAATCCTTAGCCGCCCAACAGCGACCAAGTTCAAAGAATCCTAAGAAGTAACATCCTAAAAAGAATGGTCCTAAACTAATCAAGGGTCCTAAGCACTTTCAGTCTCAAAATGAAAAATCAATTCAGCAAAATGCTAAGGCAAATAAAAACAAAGGGAAGAAGACTCATACACATTACAACTTTTGCAATCGAGATGGCCGCTTAGAATCCAAATGCTTTAAGAAAATGGATGCCTTGGAAGCAGCAATGAAGAAACATAACATTCATTTGGAGCAGTCTTCAACTTCAACTTCATCTTTAGAAATAGCACTTTCTACATGTGGTTGTCAAGCATCTCAATCTGGTTATGCACTAAATGTATCTTCTTCTTCTCATTCTCATGAGTGGCTCATGTTGGAATTTCTAAGTTTAACCCGTTAGAAATTCTTCCTATACTATCTGGTTTATTTCTTCCTACTTGTTTAATTACTTAACAAGTTATTTACCATGTAAATACTGAAAATAAACACAAGTATAGTATCAACATCTACAGATCATCAACTGAAAGAAAACAAGCACACAAGTGACACCGTTATTTCTAGACCAATGTCCCTAGAAAAACCCAATGCGGGAAAACTAATGCAGCTATTCAGAGGGTTTTATTATTATGCAGTTTTCTTTATACAACTAGGGTGCCAGAAATGGCTCACCTAAGAGAGAATGCCCTCGGCAGTAGTACCTCTCCTCGGACACAGATATTTCGGCTAATTAATCAACGGATGAATGATTCCACAGCAACAATTGCAGCTTCCACTGCTCTAAGTCACTCTGATAGGGACTGTGTCACCCTATCCGGCTCAACAGCACCCAGTCTGCCATACGAAAACCCTCCCAGCACTGCATCTTGGCCTTGTGTCAGCTCTGCTAGCCTCTACACAACTACTGAAGCTTCTATGTCAGCCCTTAGATCCTCTGCGTCTCACACGTTGGCCTCTCCTGGCTCTGCGCAGCTCCTGGTTGCCTCTGCATAGTACCCAGCTGCCTCTGCGTCAACCTCTTTGGGCTCTACGCTATCTCTCTGGTACCAACTCTACCTCTCTGCAATGTATTCACTGCCCCTCGTTGTTGATCACTTATTCACTTTTTCTTAGCAACCCCGCTCTAGCAAAATGAATGACTGATCACTTTGGTGTGTTCTCCAACTGACCCTCAAGCCTACTCTTATACTTTTCTCATTGGTCTGTCAAAGACCGAGATTAAATCTCTAATCAACGACTAAGATTAGATTTAGCTTGATCCATGACTTTTGGAACCTTCTAACCCAGTTTTATATTAATACCCATTAATATTTTATTTTTCCTAAGTTTAGACTTATGAACTCCATTAAAAATATTAATTATTTTAATATCTCTCAAACCAGTTAGATTAGCCTTTCCACCAATTTTCATTGCTATAGCACATCCGATGCTACCCCAAATCAACAACGCATTGATTCTAGAGCTTCTTATCACATTGCCAAAAACAAAGCCATGTTTTCTTCTTTAAATGATTGTAACACCAAAAATATATATGTTGGTGATGATAGATCTCTTAATGTTGTAGGGACAGTAACTATTCATCTAGACAATGGTCAATTTAATGATACATTATGTGTTCCTACCTTATCCTGAAACCTTCTATTTGTATATCAAATAACTCATTCAGGTGAAGGTAAAACTGTTGAATTTTCACCTCATGATGTTGTAATTAAGGACCTTAGATATTCTAGACAGATTTTAGCTACTGGAATTGTTGATGATTCTACAAGGTTGTATAAGTTTAACAATTTTTGGTCATCAACTCTTGCCTCGGTATTTGTTGCTCATAATGATGAAGTGAGCAAACTTTGGCATGAGCGATTTGGTCACTAAAACTATCGCTCCCTTCAAAATCTATGTAAAGAAAATATGGTGACAGGTCTTCCTATGGTATCTTGCAGAGATGTTTGTTACAGATGTGTACTCAGAAAACATCATTGGGGTAGTTTTGAAAAACATGCCTCTTGGTACACCTCAGCCCCTTTATAGCTTGTGCATAGTGATTTATGTGGTCTACTTCCAGTTGTTTCATTCTCTGGCTACAAGTATTTCTTAACTTTCATTGATGATTTCTCCAGACGCACTTGGGTATACTTCTTAAAACTGAAGAGTGAAGTATTTAACATGTTCTTAGCATTTAAGGCCTTTGTTGAGAAACAATCTGGACATCAAATTCTTAAGCTAAAATCTGATAATGGTGGAGAATATGTTAACAACAAATTCATCAACTTTTGCACTGAGCATGGAATCCAAATGCAACATATTGTTCCATATACTCCACAACAAAATGGTGTAGTTTATGTTGGAATTTCTAAGTCTAACTGTTAGAAACCCTTCATGTACTTTACTGATTTATTCCTACCTACTTGTTTTGTTAATTAAAAAGTTTTTACCATGTAAATACTGGAAATAAATACAAGTACATGCTCAACACATTACAAATCATCAACTGAATGAAACAAAACAAGCACACAAGTGACACTGTTTCTTTTGGACCAATGTGCCCGGAAAAACCCAATATGGGAAAATCGGTGCAACTATCTGAGGGTTTTATTATTATGCAGTTTATGAATACAATATGGGTGCCAAAACCAACTCACCCAACAGAGAAGAATCTCGGCAGTAGTACATCTCTACTCGGAAGCATATATTCCAGTTAAAACCCCAGATGAACACTCTGACAGCTCCCAACTCCAATCTGCCCCACAAAAACCCCAGCGTCTACCTCTAGGGACTGCATCAGCCCTTCCTAGCCCTGCATCAGCCCAATAACCCCTGCGTCAACCTCTAGAGCCTCTGCATCACCCATGTTGGCTCTCTGAGGCACTGCACAGCTCCTAGTTGCCTCTGCGTGGGCCCTAGCTGGCTCTGCTTGGCCTCTAACTAGCTCTACGTCCCTCTCTCCCGGCTTCTGCACTAATTCTCTTGGCACCCTCTCTGCCTCTTTGCTTCTGTATTCGCTGCCCCTCGTTGCTGATCATTGGTTCTATCTCTCTTAGCAAAACCCCACTCTAGAGAATAGAATGATTGATCACTCTGATGTGTTCTCCAAGTGACCCTCAAGCCTCCTTATCTAAGTTGCAGGAAACGTGGGCCTAGGGGTCGTTTCCCTGGGGAAACGAAACGGAAACGCGTTTCCCCGTACCGTACGGCGTGGAAACGTGTTTTCCGTACGTACGGGCGCGTTTCCCGAAATGGAAACTCGCCCGTACGTACGGAAACGCGTTTCCACGCCGTACAGGCCACGTTTCCATCAAATTGACACTTGTTTTTAAATTTTTTTTTTTTTGCTAATTAATTTTTAATTAGTTTAGGGTTTCTAATGACTTCTAGAAACCAATTCTAAAGCTATAAAATAGCAGTGTCTCTCATTCTCTCATCACACTATTAATGCTTTAGGATTGCACATATATATATTAATAATTTTTAAATGTTTTTAATATATATATATTATTATATTATTATATATATTCGCGTTTCCCCGTTTCCAAAATTTGGGGAGGTCGCGTTTCGTTTCGCTTCCGCGTTTCGTTTCGCTTCCCCGTTTCCCCGTTTCGTGCAACTTAGCTCCTTATATACTTTTCTCATTAACGAATCAATGGCCGAGATTAAGTCCCTAATCAACGGCTAAGATTAATTTTGGCTTGATCGATGACTTTTGGACCCTTCTAACACAATTTTATATTAATTCACATTAATATTTCATTTTCCCTAAGTTTAGATTTAAAGACTCTATTAAAAATATTAATTATTTTAATATCTCCCAAACTGTTTAGAATCTACCCAAACCATTTCTGAGTATTGGAGATCTCATGTGCTTTAGCCTCTCCACCAATTTTCGTGGCTAGAGCACATCCAATGCTACCCCAAATCAACAGCTGAAAGGAAGAATCGCACCTTCAAGGAAATGGCTAATTGTATGCTTCAATCTAAAGGACATAGTCTTAATTTTTGGGCAGAAGCAATTAACTGTGAAAATTACATAGTAAATCGCACTCCTACCAAGGTTTTAAAGAACATCACTCCAAAAGAAGCATGGAGCTCAATTAAACCAGATGTAAGTCACTTTCGTGTTTTTGGAAGTGAAGCATGGGCCCATATTCCAGATGAGAAACATAAAGCCTTAGAATTTAAGAGTGAAAAATGTATTTTTGTTGGATATTCTGAAGACGTCAAAGGATATAGACTTCTTTCACCTAAATCCAAAAATGTAATCATTAGAAGAGATGTAAAGTTTGCTAAAAATATATTGGCCTACGAGCCTAGTTCGGCAGATGTGTCACCTCTCTCTATCCCTTCTACTGCTGATAATATTTCTTCTTCAGATGATGACAACGAGGATGACAATCCTCCCCCACCTTCTCAGGATCCTCCTTCAGCTCCTTAGCTTCCAAAATGGGTCTGCGCTACTCGGGATGCAACAGATTCTTTTGCAGGTGATCCTACAGATCAGTGACGTACATGTTTTCAGTTCGATAGAGCCTATTCTTTACTGGCTCAAGCTTCAACCAATTATGGTCCTGACACCTTTGCAGAAGCTTCAGGCCATCCAAATTGGGACGCAGATATGAATGAAGAATATCGTTCGTTATTGGCAAATGATACATGGGATCTTGTTCCTCTTCCAAAGGGAAGAAAACTTGTTAGATGTAAATGGGTTTATCGAACCAAGTTTGGACCAGATGGAAAAGTTGATAAACATAAAGCTCGTCTTGTTGCTAAGGGCTTTTCACAAGTTGAAGGCATTGACTATACTAAAACCTTCTCCCCTGTTGCCATAATGAACTCTATCCGCCTTGTTCTTTCCCTTGCTGCCTCTTTCAAATGGGAAGCCTATCAAATGGATGTTAAATCTGCCTTCTTGCATGAAGAAATCTATATGGAATGACCTCCTGGATTTATACAAACAAACTCCAGCGTTGTATGTCGGCTTAAGAAATCCCTTTATGGTCTCAAGGAAGCCCCTCGGGCTTGGTATGCCAAAATGGATAGCTTTCATTTAGATACTGGCTTTTCTAGGTGTCATTCTGACAACACTGTCTACCCCAAGAAAGTGGGTAAGTCTATTATCATTCTTGTTCTTTATGTTGATGATCTTATCCTTACTGGTAGTGATCCCAACCTTATAAACCATGTGAAGTCCAACCTTAAAAAGTAGTTTAAAATGACAGACTTAGGACACTTGCATTATTTTCTTGGTCTTCAAGTCTTGCAATCCAAGGAAGGTATTTCCCTTTCTTAGTCCAAGAATGCTTGTGATCTTCTATGCCACTTTCACATGGAATATTGTAAGCCAGCCCCTTCTCCTTTTCAGTTTGGAGCCAAACTTTCAGTCACTTGTACTTCCCCTGAAGTTGATGCTACTGTATACTGTCAACTTGTAGGAAAACTTTTGTATCTGACCCATACACGTCCTGACCTTTCCTTTGTTCTTGGCCTTATTGCTCGGTTTATGCAAAACCCACATGAAAGTCATTGGAATGTAGCTAAAAGAATAATTTGTTATGTTCGAGGTACAGTCCAATTTCAGATTCATTACAGTGCAGAAGCATCTCCTCTATTGGTTGGTTTCACTAATTCCGATTGGGATGGTGACCCCGATGATTGAAAGTCTACTGCAAGTTATATCTTCACTCTTGGTTCTGGACCTATTACATGGGCTTGCAAGAAACAAAGTGTCATTTCTCTTTCTTCAACAAAAGCAAAGTATCATGGTGTCGTAGAAGCTAGTAAGGAAGCCCTGTAGTTTTGTCAGATCATGTCAGAATTTGGCTTTCAGCAGGAGCATCCAACTACACTTTGGTGTAATAATCAAAGTGTCATTTAACTATGGAAAGATCAAGTCCAACATCAGTGCAACAAACACATTGAACTACACATGCACTTCATCAAAAAGCTCATTCATGACCATGTTCTTGAAGTGCAATATTGTTCAACAAATGATCAAGTAGCAAACATCTTTACAAATGCTCTCACAAAGGCGAAGTTTACTAAACTTCGATTTATGGTCGGAATTCAAGATGTTTTCACTAAGGGGGAATAGGCTCTAATGCCTCCATCCTTCTCCTATTGTGTCATATTTGTACATCCTTCAATCCTATCCCAAGTTGTTCTTAAGGGGGGCTGTTAGGATATTCTGACACATAGGAAATAGTTAAGTATAACTTGGTCTAGTGTAGAGCTAGGTAAAGTGCGTTTCTTTACTATGTACTTTTGTAACTTACAATCTGACAGTCAAGATATGTTCTAGACATGAAGTGATCCGACGATTCATTCTCTCATCGGTATTACTGACACTTGATCCGTGGTTTAACACCCGATTGGTCCATGATCTCTATTTAAAGAGCATGGAGGGTCATTTGTAGGGTGACCGTTCATGTGAGAAGCTTATGTAAATTTTCTTTCTTTTATTAATAAATTGCCTGAAGTGGCCACGTTGGCTCAGGCCGTGGACTGTTTCCCTCTTTGAGGATTTTAACCACGCCAAGAATACTGGTGTATTGATCAGTGATCTTTTTGTGAGCTATGTCCTTTGGTGTTCTATCTGAGGAACTCACCTTGTAAATTCCTACAGCAATGTGACCAGATTTGACTAGTGTTTTTTGTAAAATTGGCTCAGATTTCTAAACAAATTTCTGATTTGTAAACCTCGTTGAAAAGATAATTTCTCCTCAAGAAAAGATTGTTGGGTTTTCTCCCAATTGTGTCTATTGTGCATAGTTGTATTTCTATGATCTTTATTGTTTTTGTTGAATTTACAATGGATATTTTATGTGTAATTATTCAAGGATATCAGTGACATGAGAAATACTACTTCAAAATCATTAAGAAGCAATTATCAGATCAAAAAATTGTATCATTAAAGGAATTTTGAGGTAAAAAATTGACCTCGTAAGGAAAATGTACAGTCAAAATTCACTTTACGAGAGCCAATCACATTTTAGGGGATGACATCATCCCCCATGGTTGGGTGCCATTGTTTGAGTTAAAGGAGCTTACTTGTTACATTCTCAATGGTGGATAAAAACTCATAGTTAACCATGGTAGTGCTCTACGTACTTTTAAAGTCATAAAGTAAAGTACTCATAATAAAAGTCATCTCACACCTTTTGAATAAAACATTATTGTCATTTCATATTTTTTGAAAGAAACAATGCATATCCCTATACAATCTTCAAGTCTTTACACACTTTTCAATAAATATTATATTTTAATTTTATATTTATTTTAAATTATATAGTTCATTTCATTTTATTTAATATTACAATTTAAAATTAATTATAAGTTAATATCTATACACATAATAAATACATACTCATAAAATATAATTAAATCTATTCAATCTTTTCCTTTAATTTTAAATACAATCAATTCATTTCATTACGATTTATTAATATTAATATATTATTTATAAACTATTATGAAAAATAAATCAAAATGTATAGAATATATATTATATTCAATTTTGTATTTATATTATTTCTTCTTATATTATAAATCAAATCAATTTAATATGTAATATAAAATTAATTCAATAAATAAATATATTACATTTATTATATTTAATTACTTGATTTTTATATAATAATTTAATTACTTGTTATTATATAATTTAATTGTATAATTTAAAATAATAAATTTTAATTAATAGTATATTATACAATTAAGAATTTATGAATTTATATTTATAATTTATTTTAAGTTATTTAAGTACAAAGGACAAATGCATTAGTTGTTCAATGACTTTCACTTGAAAAGCTCTTTTTTATTTATAATCGCATCAATACAATTCTTTTATTAACTTTATTTTGATACAACTTTTCAATTGAATTTAACCATGGTTAGATAGATTTTGGTGCAAACAATGAATTGCAAATTCATGATATTAATTTATTGGTTTAGCTATTATTTTATTATTTCCTTAAGAGGCCCATTTTAGACCTCCAAATTCCCCTAATGTCCACTACACATGCTATAAAATTTCAACATCCCTCAAGGTTTATTCATCCCATCTCGACCTACTCTTGGTAGAGCTTTAAGGAGCCTCTCGCTCTTCCTCATGACCTATAGGTTCTGTCCTTGTTGCTAGTGTTTCACTCAACCTTAGGAACATGGGACCTCCTAAAGGTCCTACCCTCCTCGAATCTAACATCTAGATTGATGATGACTCTCCTTTGTCCTAGAATGTTGACCCTCTAGGCCTTTGAGACCTCATTGTAACCCACAAAAATGCCCTTCTTTGATGAGTGCTCCAGCTTGGTCCTCTTCTCTATAGGCATGTGGGCATAAATTGGACTGTCGAAGATGCACACATGACTCACCTCTGGCCTCTCTCTAGTAAGCATCTCCTCATGAGTCTTGTCCTCCAATATCCTGTGAGGACTCCTGTTCTGCAAGTAAACGATTGTATTGCAGGCCTCCACCCACGAAAACATAGGCAAGTCTTGATTATAGATCACGGCCTTCATTTCTCCTAGTATGGTCATGTTCTTCCTTTCTGCAACATCATTTTGCTAACGTTGTAAGGCACTGTGAGTTCCTTATTAATCCCTGTCTCCTCGCAAAAATCTTGAAACTCATTAGAGGTATACTCACACCCATTATCAAATCTTAGTACCTTAATCTTCTTCCCAATCTGGTTCTCCACATGAACATTGAACTCTCGAAATTGAATGAAGACCTCACCCTTGGTCATTAGGAAGTATATCGAACACTTATTGGAATAGTCATCTATGGATGTCGAAAAGTAGTTATCCCCTTTGATTAATTCCATTGACATAGGACCACATATATTTGAATGCACCAAGTCCAACACTCCCTAGGATTTCGTCTCACTATGAGGAAAGCTTGTCTTGGCATGCTTTCCAAGTGCAAACCCTTTGCACACTCCTGCCTGTTCCACTCTAATCTCCAGAAAACTTGTAATCATCCTCTGTAATATAGGAAGAGCCATGTAGTGTAGGTGTCCCATCCTCTTGTGCCAAAGCTCACTTTGGTTGTCACTATCATTTATAAGGGCATTAACTCACTAACCTCTCAACAAGTATAGGTTCTCGCTACTGCCTATGACTCGTCTCATGCTAGGATCAACCCCTTTTGGCCTAACAGCTACTTCGCCACTTATGTAGCTGACATCTAGTCCTTTGTCCTTCATCACTGAAACTGAAAGGAGATTCTTCTCCAACCTTAATATAAACATCACCTCCTTCACCTCCATGATATTTCCTGAGTCCATCTGACTCTGTATATTGCCAATGCTCTTGGGCCTCTACTGCATAGTTGATGTTGTCACCGAGCTCCACTTGCAAATCTTTAAGCTCCTTGGGCATACTAGTGAAGATATCCCCGGATCCTGTCATGTGACGAGATGCTCCACTATCCACAACCCTCATATAATGGTGCTAGAAAGACAAGATACTAGAGAAAATTCCTTCTCGAATTTGTTAGCCAACTCATCATCTATGTAGATGAAAATATTGTTATATTCCCCTAGCCTTTCTTTCTGTTTGGACATTGTCCAGCCTAATGACCAAACTTGCGACATGCAAACCACTTGACTTTGCTCATGTCTTTTTCCTTGCCTTGTGAAGATCCTCTTCCACTCTAGTTTTGTTTGGCTTTATCCTTGCCCTTCTTTGCTTTCCCTACAAGAGCAAGATCCTCATCCCCACCTTCACTCCTATGTTGTCCACCAATTATTGAACTCTCCCAAATTTCTTTTGGATGAAGTCATCCCACAATCGGCTCCAATCAAGAAGCTAATGTCTAGCAAGGATCTCCTCCACAAAGGCGATCCATTGCTTAGTGCAACCCTTCAAAGTTACCTTCACTACAGCTGAATCACTCACTTCTCCCATAGCTGATAGCTTATCACGAGCCTACAGGATCCTCATGAGATATGAGGTCCTGGTCTTTGATCTATTCATACCAATGTTGTTGAGCTTCTCTCTCATCACCATTTTCTTGTTCTCATTTGTGTTGGAGAATCTACTAGCGCAGCTATTTGAACTTTTCTCCTTATCCTTAATAATTGCGTGTGAACTTCATTAGCTTATTTTTGTTCTTTATAAGTTTCTCTTCGTCAAACAATTCTTAAGAGCATAAAAATGAAAATCATAGAAGACAATGGACACAGAATATAGGCTCCAAACCAGGAAAAACCCCTCCAAGGGAAAAACCCAAAAAAATCTCTTCTTATGGAATCAATTCAAATGAGAAAACCAACACCCAAATACCAAAGTCAAAACCTCCTCCAAGCACCATCAACCCTCCAAGAATCACTCTCAAACAAGTCAAAGATTGATCGTCAACGAAAGTCAAATCTCTTCAAATTTGCTCCACTTCATAATTTTGGCCTTCTTACTTCAGATCTGCAATTTCAACTTCTTGTAGACAGCAAAAACCTTAGCCTTTAATCTTCCCTAGAGATCCTTCCTCAAGCTGTTAAAGTCTTCAAAGTCAGCAAGAGTCAAACCTACAAACTACTCCAATCACAAATTCAACCCTCACTTCATGTCTGCAATCCCGTCCTGCAACTTTCAGTCCTACAATTACTGCAAAAACCCTAGATATTTCGCATGTGTGGGCAAAATAAGGCTTAAAAGTAAAAACTTTGTTTTCACCTCCTTGTTCTTCACTCTTATTTTCCTCCTTTTCTTCCTTTTGAATCGAACTACAAAAGTGTGTCAAAATGAATCGAACTTCCTTCCTTTATATAGCCTTCTCATGAGGTTGAATAACCCATTACTAAGTCGACTTCTCCTTGGCAGGGTCGACTTGTGCTTGGAGGCTTATTTGACTTTCTAGACTCATAATTAATATATTTTACATGTTACAACTTGCCCAATAAGGCCTTATACAATTGACAAGGACTCTCTTGACTCAAGAAAAATATTCTTTTGACTTGACAAACCCTAGGAGCATGAAATGAAAGCTTGACCTAGATGACCAATAAAATGAAGCATGAAACCCATGCTTTAAAAATAGTATTTTCTTTCTTCTTTTTCTTGTAAGTTGTAACATAAGATATACATAATTACATAAATACAATGACAATTATGAAAACCGAAACTAGTTACATTTTCCAACACTCCCTCTTAACTAGGGAGTTATTCATAATTGTACAACCTGTAGAAAGATATTCTCAAACTGAAGAGTTCTCATACGAAGAGTTAGATTGATAAGCCATCTTTCAGCATCAACATCATAACCAACATTGTCCACATGGTAAGGCCTTAACTAACAAGCTCTTCTCATATCACAGCATAATGTTGGGAGGCTTTACATGAGATACCACACAATCTCTCAAGATACATACCCCATCTGGATGTTCACTAGGTATGTCCTTTTAGGACTATTCCTATCTTGGATTCTCAATCCTCAAAGAATAGCGGTCCTCTTCGACCACTCCTATCTTAGATACCTGTCCAATCCTCAAAGAGTGTGGACCAACAAGACTACTTCCTATCTTGGATTCTATATCCCTCAATGAGTATTAATATTAGATGCTTATCCAATCCTTCTGTCCACCACTCTCCGATCATGGCCTTCACTTAGATGTACGGATGTTAGCCCTGGCCTACTACATGACACATGAAGAAGAGAATATGATGTCTAACATCACTCCCTCTTAATCAAAGTGGAGATCCTCATTCGCTCTCAATTAGCGAATTGATCCTTGCTCCTGTTTCAATCATTTAAGGAGACTTCTTACTCCCTCTCGAACATAGAGGAGATTCCTTACTTCCTTTTAATTGGGAAATCTTAATCACAAGCTCTTTAGCTTATCTTCGTAAATATATCCACTACTAGTTCTTCATGGAGATCTTTAAGTAGTAGCTGCATTGCTCCTTCTTTCTTTGCATCTCATCATATTGGGCTTCTTTCTTCCTGGATGTTATGGAGCCATCTTCTTTTTATAGTCTTGTGCCAAGATTCCAATCATCAATGTTTCATATCACTTTCCATTAGTCATCATCAATAAAGGCATTATATTAATCCTTCCAAAGTGATCATCATGAACATCAGGCTATCTTTTTGTATAGATACCTTTCGATTCCAAGATGATGTACACATCTTGACCATATAATTGAGTTCAAAAACCAACAGTTGAATTTGTCTCAACTGTCATCATGCATTTTTTGCAATATTCTTCCAAGTAGCAAAACTTAAATTCCAACCAGATAACAAATACCTTATCATGATGGCCCTTTCATCAAAGTATGTTCTTACTTGAATCCTTTGAGATCAACATCCTTCCACATGATCCATCTTCATATTGTACAAGAATCCTTCTCCATGTATTCACTTTAATCGAAGGTGCCCATGGATCAAACTTAATTAGCAAGCTACAATATCTTTTTTTGAGTTGTCATTATTAACTCTCTTTCCTTTTTCCGGAGACCATACTTTGATGTTGATCAATATCATTGTGTTCATGCCATGCTACTTTGTGGGAGAGTCTTGATCTTTTGTCATTCCAAAACATACCAAACTTCTACTTTCAAGCATCAAGTAACTGCATGGAAGACTTAACAAGCACTTTCTTATGGCTAACTCTTTCTACAAGATTCTTGTAGATATTAACCCTACCTTGAAGGAAAGTTATTTAAAAGCATGCATTCCTTTGCTTCCATACAACCATCTAGCCATAATTTCTTTGAACGAGCTGGCTTCCAACCTTATTGAAGATTAAGCTTTCCTTTAAGAGGAGAAAGACTTCAATTTTGGCTTTCAAACTGTCACTCGACCATTTTGCATGCCTTCATACTTCAAGACTATAGACTCCATACTAGATGGAATATGTACTAGTGTTAATGCTTCTTCCAAGAACCTTCCCAAATGATGGTTCTTTTTAGATCTTAATGAACCCCTTTTGCAAGATTACTACCTCTAACATTATGTTAGAAAATGCTTGGATGAACTATAATATGCAATATGGTCCCAATATTCTCATTCTTTTAAGCTAGATGATTCCTTTCAAAGCAACTTGATTATGTAGACTCTAATTCTTCTACTATCATATGCATCTTTCTTATGATGCCATGCTTTATAAAATCAAGACTCTTCTAGAGAATGCAACAATGCATGCCACACTACTTTCTACTTAATAAAAGAAAGACAAATTAAATAATGAACATGTTAGAGATGAAGCTTCCTTTAATAGTAAAGATCCTTGGGATCTTCTCCTTTCGGCTTCTTCTCAAGTTCTCCCTTTTCCTCAGCTATGTGAGCTTCACTCCTTTCCTTCCTTATGACGTTCTTCTTGTTTGGGCAATCCCTCTTAAAATGTCCATACTCATCACATCCAAAGCATTGAATCTTGGACATATCTGGTTTTCTTTGGACTTTCCAAACTTCCCTTTCTTCGTCTACTTGGATTTTCCAATAAAGCTTTGTGACTTCTCATTTGATTTAGTGTCATCCTTTTCCTTTATCCTAGTTTCTTCCAAGATGCATTGAGCCCATAACTCATCAAAAGGAGTAGTATACTTTCTTGAGTAAACACTAGTTGCAAAACTGCTCCAATCAGGTGGCAAAGCACTTAATACACAAGTAGTCATTTCTGAATCGGAAACAACTTCCCCAAGTCCTTGCAATTGGTCCCTTATTTGTGAGATCTTCATAAGATAAGTGGCCATGTCTTCATCCTTTGACTTCCTTATTCTATAGTTGATTTCTCAAGGATATCTTTTGATTCGATGTACCTACAGAGTACAATTTCACCAACTTCTCATACATAGCTTTGGATGTCTTTAAATCAACAACAAAGGGAAAACGATGATATTTTCTGGATTTAACAATGATCCTTTGTGCCCTCACTTCTCCCTTCTTGTATTTTGCTAACTCTTGAGTCTTCTCTTTGTCTGGTACAATAACTTCACCAAGAACATATTCCATGACTACATTTTCTGTGAGTATCAATTCAATCCTCTTCTTCCATGCTAGGAAGTTTGTCGATCCAACGAGCTTGTTGCTTTCTTTAAGAAATGTAGCCATATGATCTGTAGATTGAGACATAGAAGACAATATGATACTCACTTGTCAACCAAGATTCCTTCTTGATGATGTCTCCAATTATCTTGATGCTTTCAAGACCTTCACAGAGACTTCAAAGATGCCCTAGAATGATGATTTCTAGGATTCCTTCAACAATAGTGTCTTCAAACAGCTTCAAAGAGTGGATGATGATCCTAGGATTCTTTGATGCTTCCTTTAAAGATGTCTTTCAATGAGGCTTCAAATTGATAGATTTTCAAGAGGGATCAATATCCTTTTCAAGATAAAGCAACCTTCCTTTAAGATGATAGAGTGCACCCAAGAGCATTCAACAAGAGCTTATCCTTTCTTTCTTCAATGAGAGCTTGATCTTTCTTAACATGATGAGGTCTTCAATGAAATCTTGATGTAGTAATCTTCCTTCTAGGTCAATAGGTCTTCTTCATCTTTCCTTGTTTCCATTTGCAAATGATTCCCTTTGACAAGCAATTTCTTCTTTTGTCAAAAACATGATCTTCAAGCAGCCTTCTCTTTCTTCACCTTTTCTTTGTTACCATGTTGGAGAATCTACTACAGCAATTATTTAAATTTTTCTCCTTATCCTTAATAATTGCTTGTGAACTTAATTAGCTTCTTTTTGTTCTTTATTAGTTTCTCTTCATCAAACAATTATCAATAACATACACAATGAAAATCATAGAAGACAATGGACACAAAATATAGGCTCCAAGCCAAGGCAAAACCCCTCCAAGGGGAAAACCCAGAAGAATCTCTTCTTTTCTTACAGAATCAGTTCAAATGAGAAAACCAAGACCCAAAGACCAAAGTCAAAACCTCCTCCAAGGACCAAGTTAGCCCTCCAAGAATCTCTCAAACAAGTCAAAGATTGACCAAGTCAACAAAAGTCAAATCTCTTCAACTTTGCTCCACTTCAAAATTTTGGCCTTCTTACTTCAAATCTACGATTTCGGCTTCTTATAGATAGTAGAAACCCTAGCCTTTAAGCTTCCCAAGAGATCCTTCCTCAAGCTGATTAAAATCTTCAAAGTCAATAAGAATCAAACCTACCAACTGCTCCAATCACATATTCGACCCTTACTTTAGGTCTGCAATCTCATCCTGCAACTTTCAGTCTTGCAATTACTGCAGAAACCCTAGATATTTCGCACGTGTGGGCAAAATAAGGCTTAAAAATCAAATCTTCCTTTCTTGCTTAGACTTCTTCTTGCCTCCTTGTTCTTTACTCTTGTTTTCCTCCTTTTCTTACTTTTGAATTGAACTGCAAAAGTGTGTCAAAATGAATTGAGCTTCCTTCCTTTATATAGCTTTCTCGTGAGGTCAAATAGCCCATTACTAGGTCAACTTCTCCTTGGCAAGGCCGCCTTATGCTTAGAGGCTTATTTGACTTTTTAGACTCATAATTAATATCCTTTTACATGTTACAACTTGCCCAATAGGTTCTTCCAATTGACAAGGACCCTCTTGACTCAAGAAAAATATTATTTTGAATTGACAAACCCTAGGAGCATGAAAGGCATGCTTGACCTAGATGACCAATAAAATGAAGCATGAAACCCATGCTTAAAAATAATATTTTTCTTTCTTTTTCTTGTAACATAAGATACACATAATTACATGAGTACAATGACAATTATGAAAACCGAAACTAGTTATGTTTTCCAACCCTCCCTCTTAACTAGGGAGCTATTCATAATTGTACAATCCCTACAAAGATATTCTCAAACTAAAGAGTTCTCATAAGAAGAGTTGGATCGATAAGCCATCTTTAAGCATCAACATCATAACCAACATTGTCAACATGAATACAATAACAATTATGAAGAGCGAAAATAGTTACATTTTCCAACAATTTGTACTCTAGTATAGACTAGTCAAGGTCGCCCACATCTTATTTGTTGTGTCTTTCCTTGTTATGAGAGGAATCACACGATCCCTCACACGATTGAAAGTAATTCCCCTTGCCTTCACATCCTTCAACTTGTGCTTATTGGTTGGACAAGGTTGACAAGGTCAACTTAAGAACCATATCGAGGCCTATCAAATTTGGTGGATGGCGACTTCTAGATTCCCGATGTTTCAATATTGCTCTACTTGCCTTGTCCCTCTAGAGGCTTTTTATGGTACGGGCCTATAGTAGAAAATTAAGTTCAACAAATATATTGCCCAGACCAGTATGGAGGATTGGGTGGCTGCTGGGGCGCCCCCCACAATTGGTGCTTCTATTATTTGGCGTAGTCTTAAGCAGGCAATCCCATGGCTATGCAACGATTTATGGTGGATGGTTGGGGATGGTTGAAAAATACTTGTCGTCCTGGACGTCATTAAAGGAATGAATGACACCCATATACTTTCGGCTCCCATGATATATTTTCTAAATTCACGGGGGATTACATCGCTTGCTAATCTTTGGGAGAGGGCTTGTCTCCCCAACGTTGCCCCTGCTTGGCCACACGCTTGGCAGATTGGCCTTCCAAATCATTTGGTTGGGGAAAGGCCTCAAAATTGGCAGGGAGGCTAGGACACATGTATTCCACAATACCCATACATCGTTTTGGGAAATTCCATCTAGAGACAGTTTTATTAAAATAATTAATTATTTCTAATGGTTGCCTAAGTCTAAACTTAGGAAATTAAAATAATTAAAGGGTATTAACTAAACTAATGGTGAAACTTCTAAAATAAGACGAGGATCAAGTCAATATGATATGAGCCATTGATTAGAAACTAATCTTGGTCGTTAATTAATCAACTGGAGGATTATGAGGACTTCAAAGGGCATTTGGAAAACACACGAGACAGATACTCAGTTACCCAAGTAAGATCGATTTTCTCACTAGTCGAAGTTCAGGAAGAGGAAATCGAATCAGAGGGAGAGTTGCAGGTGAGAAGGAGAGAGGGCATCAGCATCAGTCGGGAGTGCAGGAGTAGAAAGAAGATGCAAAGTAGAGGAGGGGCAGCACAGAGGCTATGACGTTGGGACTACGCAGAAGCTAACACGGTGAGACGTAGAGGGGGCAACAGGTCCTCTCCAGAGTCAGAATCTCACTGAGAAGCGTGAGAATATTGTCTGTAAAATTTCTCACAGAAATTCCTCTTCTATTCTGCTAGTCTTGTACATGAGATTTTTGCTGAAGAGCAATAAAGAAACCCTCATCTGTTGCACCAGTTTTCCCACATTGGGTTTTTCCAAGGACAATTGTCCAAAAATAATTGTCATTGTGATTATACTTGTGCTAGTATTTTTCCTTGCATTTACTTTCCGCAGTATTTTAATTATGAAGGCTACAGTAAAATTTATTTCGATATTTGTTGTAGAAACATTGTGAATAACTTATTTCTGAATTAATAAGTAGAAGAAATAATATCGGTCACTGCAATTAGATTTCTATTCAGAAATTTTCACATGGTATCGGAGTTGAGTTAAGCAAGAGTGCATATCGGAAGAGCCAACGTTGAAGAGGAGGGAGTTCGAAATTGCTGCATAGACAGAAAATCAAATCCCCAGAGGAATTGTGCAGTCCAGTCTAGGAGGGAAAAACTTTCATAGGAAAATCTCTCTCTGAGAGAGTCGACAGAGAGGAAGATTTCTAGATCGAAGTTTGCCATTGACAGAGGGAGCAACACAAAGAAGTCTTCAGGTGAACATGCAATTTTTCTGCAGTAGTTGCTGGGGCAGAAAAGCGTCAGAAATCGATACACATAATAGCACAAAGAAGGATGGAAAATCAAGATGTCTCTAAATTATCTTTCAGATTGGAAGAAGAATTCGCATGCTTGTCAAGTTCAGTGTCAGCAGATGTTTGATATATTGATAGCGGGGCTTCAACCCATATCACTGGAGTACAAGAATATTTCTCGAGCTATCAAGAAGAGCAAATGGACTTCCAGATTACTATGGGAAACAGAACGAAGTGTGCTCCAGTAGGGAGAGGCACTATAGCATTTCAGATGGAAGCAGGAACCAGCATCCAAGCCACTAATGTTCTGCATGTGCCCGGGTTATAAATGAATCTGATTTCAGTGTCCCAATTACAGGACAAGGGAAGGAAAGTATATGTCAAACATCCAAGCTAGAAGAAGAAGAGACAAATTGGAGCTCGAAGCAACAAACTGTATAGATTGCAGCTCGAGTCTCCAATGGCACTGATAGGTAGCAATCATAATGGTGAAAATGAACTGAATGAACTGTGGCACAAGCAAAAGAGATTGTTACAGGGGTTTCAGTCCTTAGTACTGAGCATGATGATGTATACAAAGGATGCACACTAGGGAAGTATGCTAAAGTAGCTTTTTCCAGAAGTAACAACAAAGCGAAAGGCGTATTGGGATTGATATACTCAAATATTTGTGGCCCAATGTCCACAAGATATCTTAGTGGTGGAAAATACTTTGTCACCTTTATTGATGATCACTCTAGAAAAACCTGGATCTATTTCTTAAAGACCAAGGATGAGGTATTTGATCGGTTCAAAGAGTTTAAGGCTCTCGTAGATAACATGACAGGGAAAAAGATAGAGGTATTACATTCAGATAATGGTGGAAAGTATACAGACAAATACTTCACAGGTTTCTCTGCAAAAGAGGGCATCAAAAGAGAATGGACAATGCAATATAATCCAAAGCAAATTGGAGTAGTAGAGTGAAAGAATAGAACTATTGTTGGAGCGGCAAAGCCTATGTTGTATGACCAGGACTTGCCTAGATTCTTATGGGCAAAGGCTTAAAACACAACAATGTATATCTAGAATAGAACTCCTCACAGAGCATTGGGGAAGAAAACACCTGAAAGTGTCTTCACAGGGAAGAAGTCGGAGGTGATTCATCTCGGGATATTTGGAAGTATGGCACATTGTCACATTCCATATGAGAAGCGTAGTAAACTAGATCAGACTGCAGAAAAGGGGTACCTTGTAGGATATAGCGAGACCTCGGAGGCATATAAAATCTACATTCCTAGCAGCAGGAAGATTGTAGTAAGACAGGATGCAAATCTCATGGAGGATAGTGCTTTCAGGAAATGTCGAGAGATGCCAGCAGAAGGTTAGTCAATAGATGTTCCATTAGTCTAATAGCAACAAGAGCAGCAAGCAAGACAAGCAGGAGGACATACACCTAGATCGAGCACATTGACCAGCAATAGTATTTCCTCAGAAGAAGGAAATCCGGGCATTTCTCAGCAGATGGAACAACAGGAACAAGAGGAGTATTTGATTTGAGCCTCCCACAACTAGTGATAGAACCAGCAAGGAAGTACCGCAAACGTTGAGGGATGCAGAGGAGTTTGTCCGAGCTCCTAGAACCAAGAATAGGCAACGTAGACAACCTAACAGGTACCAAGCCTTGGTAGCACAAGTTGAAGAACCCTCCACCTTTCAAGAAGTCGTAAAACACCAAGTTTGGGTGGATGCCATGGTGGAAGAGTATAGTTCTATCATGAGAAATGATATCTGGGAAGTGGTACCTAGACCAGAGGATAGATCAATTGTAGGATCAAGGTGGATCTACAAGATCAAATATGTTGCAAATGGCAGTATAGAGAAGTACAAGGCTAGGTTCGTGGCAAAGGGGTACGTACAAAATGAAGGAATAGACTATGAGGAGACCTTCACCCCAGTAGCCAGATATACCTCTATCAAATCTGTTATATCCCTAGCAACTCAAATGGGATGCGAGATTCACTAGATGGATGTCAAGATAGCATTCTTGAACGGGGTGATAGAAGAAGAGGTGTATATAGAACAGCCCGAAGGCTTCAAAACTCATGAAAAGAGAGCTCATGTATGCAGGTTAAAGAAAGCCCTGTATGGGCTCAAGCAGCACCCAGAGCATGGTATGGTTGGATTGATAGTTACTTGCAGTAGTTGGGATTCATCAAGAGTGATGTTAATCACAATCTCTACTATCTAATGCTGGAGAATGAGCCACTTATTCTAGTATTATATGTTGATGACTTGTTTCTAGCAGGGTCATCTAGGTTCATAAAGGACTGCAAGAAGAATCTTGAAGCAAAATTCGACATGAAAGATATGGGGTTGATGCATTATTTTCTAGGGTTGGAAGTTTAGCAAAAGAATGGGGAGATCTTCCTTGGGCAAGGAAGATATGCTATAGAGATTCTGAAGAGAATAAGAATGCAGGATTGTCGACCCATGCCTACACCCATGATCACCTTGTACAGACAACTCACTGGGTCGCTCATGTATCTTATCAACACTAGGCTAGACATTTGCTTCGCTGTCAACACCCTTAGTTAGTTCATGGTGGAACCAAAAAGGGTGCATTGGGCAGCAGCTAGGCACATCTTAGATATGTGTGTGGAATAGTCGGATATGGGTCGAAATCATAGTTTTAAAAATCGGTCTTGCTAACTAGTTACCGGTCTAACCAGCCGGTTAGCAAGCTCACCGGTCGAAACCAGCCAAAAAACCCGGTTCAATTGCCCATTTCGCTAAAATTTGCCCTAAACCGGTGCTAACCAGCCGATTTAGGACGGAACCGGCCGGTTTTGTATCAAACCAGTCGGTTCCATCCTAAATCGACCAGTTAGAGGCACGCCCACCGTATTGTCCAAAAAGTGTAATGCATACTATGTTTTAGGGGTTTTGGGGGGAAACTAAGGGTGTTTTCCCTCCAAAAACACCCTCTCCAAGCCTTTAAGAGGCCCCTCTCACTCTCATTTGTCTCACACAACTGATTTGGAGTGTTTGTTAGTGTTTGTGAGTTTGTTTGTGAGCTTGGAAGTGTTGAGTTTTTGCTGAAGTAGTCATCTTGGAGTTGGAGTTGGAGCTATTTGGAGATAGTGTGTAGCTGTCAGTGGAGTTGCCATCTTCAAGAGGAAGCTAAGGAAGCTAGTTTGCATTTCCAGGTAAGGATTTGCACTTGAAAATTCCTCATTTGATTGTTGTCCATGAATTAATTTTTTTGTGTTATAAACTTCTCACTTTTATGATCTACCATCCAGGTAGTCATCATGCCTCCAAAAGCTAGAGATACTGCATGGGCTCATTGTGATATGATTGATGGCAAAATGATCTGCAAATATTGCCAAAAATCCATTCAAGGAGGGGGTATTAACAGGTTTAAGCAACACTTGGCTGGGATAGGAGGCGATGTAAAGCCATGTGGAGCACCAAATGAAATAATAGGGCATATTAGGGCAGAATACCTTCAGAAGTTTGAGACTCAAGTCACTGAACCAATAGAGAAGTTTGTGGCTGCAAAGTTTGGGAGTTGAGACTCAACCAACTGAGTTTGATCATGATGACTGAGACTCATGAGAAGTTTCAAGTGATAATGTTGATCACTATTATAGTATTACTATTATCATATATGTAGAGTCTAGATTGGAGTCTTGTAGTAGGCCACTGGCCCCATAGTTTCTAGGCTTTGTTTTTGCACTCTAGAGGCCATTTAGAGCCTCATTGCTTATGTATTTTGTCGATGATATGTATTGCACTCGGTGCCATTTTGATATATTCACCTTTACATGGTATATAAATGAGCAACCTTTGCATATTTTGTCTCTATTGGCTTGGAATCATGGTTTTAAATCTTAAAAATAGTTTTTTTCATTAAAAAATAATTATTTAATGTATTTTTCTAAAACCGGTTCATTTAGACCAAACCAGTCCCGGTTAGACCAGTTCCAGTCGGTAAACCGGTTCATTAGGTGGACCTGTCCGGTCATCGGTTCCGGTTTTAAAAACACTGGTTGAAATACACTCGAGGAGATAACGTCAGATTGAATGGCTTCATAGATGCATATTGGGCTGGTAGTTCAGTAGACCGGAAAAGTACCTCCGGGTATTGCTTCAGCATTGGACCAGGACTGATTTCATGGTGCAGTAAGAAGGAGAAGTCGGTAGCTCTGAGCTCAGCAGAAGTAGAATATATGGTGGGAAATGTTCAAGAATCTAGGGCAAAGTAGTGTAGTGTAATTCTTCGTTACTTGATAACAATTTGTGGAGTCTTTTTACTTCTCTTGTTAGCTTATTCTTCTTCTTCTTATTAGTGCATATGTGTGTACTTCATCAAACTGCTACCAAAACATAAAAACAACAACACGAGATGTTGGCTCTCTACCATGGCCAAAACCTCTCTTCTCTTGAGAGGAAAACCCTTTAGTGAATTTCTCTTATTGAAGCTTCTATTGATCAATGCCAAACCCTAGACCCCTAACTAAGAGATCCTCCAAGCAAAAGTCAAGTCTTTACTCCTTTCTGCACCATATACCCCGACACTTCATCCGGCACTTCTTCTGGAACTTCGTCCTCCTTCCGGCACTTTGTTCTCTTATGGATCTTTTCTAGAAATAGACCTACTTGAGTGAGTCTTCAAGGTGAGGTGTTCCTCTTCTATCCTTGCACAACTAGACTTCAACGTTGACCAGCTGAGATCCTTAATGAGATATGATAGTATGATAGTGTTGTTGTTATGCTGCCCTAGATTCTAGCATGTGTGGGAGGATCACTAGGTTCATATGCTCTTCTTTCCTTAGCTTGAGAGTCTTCCTTCCATGCTAGAGTAGGAGGCCTTTGTAGGCCTAGTTACTAGCCCAAACAATAAAGAACATACCACTGTAATTTCACTGTTGATATAGCGCAGACTGTACCTTGTTCCTTCGTACGTGTGACTGTGTATACCCTAGAAATGGTCTTTTAACCTTCGTTGTTCTTCCTCCTTTCTTCGCTGCCCTAACAAATCTATTCCTTGGCTTATCTTCGTCCTTCTTTTTCTCTTTCCCATGCAAATATCAGAGCATGATTGATGCGTTCTAATTGGAGTGGCAACCTCTATAAATAGAGAATTGTCCCTCCATTTAAGCCGATTTGTCTGGTTGTCTTTAGGCCGACTTGTCCTCTTAGTTGTAGGCCGACTTAGAGGGTTGTTTGTAGGCTGATTTGGAGGGCATTTTGGTGGTTGATGTGCTAAGCAGACTTCACACATTTTCCATGGTGGTGTAGCATGCTTGAAGGAGCTTCTTGAAGGTGTCCTTACATAGGATTAGACTTGACTTTGCTTGGAGGTTTCCCTTTGACTTTAAGATATATATATATATATATAATATATATAGTATAGTGTAACATGCCCTTAAGGCCTTCAATATTTTCTCTTGACTATTTGACTCACCTATAGCACTTTGACATGTGCTAGACCTACTTCAATGAGCAAGAAACTCATTGATATATATTATAAAGATAATATTTATTTTCTTCAATAAGTACAAATATCAAAAGTACATCTATGAAGACTAAACCTAGTTACACTTCCTTCAACAGGCAACACAGTTATGTGTGAAGCTATATGGCTTAGAAAATTGCCTGTGAGTTTGTTCAAGAAGACAATGGAAGCAACCAGTATTTTCTACGATAACCAGAGTTGTATTAAACTCTCTGCGAATCCAGTATTTCATGATCAATCAAAACACATTAATATCGGATGTCACTTTATTAGAGACTGTGTTCAGCATGGGGTAGTACAGTTGCAGTATCTCCATAGGAAATCAGGTAGCAGACGTACCTCCTTGATAATTTGGTTGGGATGTATAAGGCCAATAACTTGAATCATATTCGCTCCTTGAAATATCAACTCAAGGACATGAAGATGAACAGGGGGGAATTTGTGCAGTCCTATGTCATGAGGGTATCCCAATTAAGGGATTGATTGCAAACTATTGGTGAGCATATATCTAATAAAGAGTTGGGAATGGTCACTCTTCAAGGTCTTCCTCCTATTTGGGAAACCTTCACTACTACTATAAGCAACAATAATGTACTCCCGACATTTGATAAGCTCGTTGGAAAATGCACCCAAGAGGAAACCAGGATGATTGGCATAGGGAGGATTTGAAAGCATGAAGAAGGAGAGCCCCCCACATTTGTAGCACAAGATATGAAGAGAAAAGGAAGATGGAGGCCATTTGGTTCAAGAAAGCCTGCCCATGAATCAAGGGACTCTAATAGAATATTAAGGGATAGTGAATGCTTCAATTGTCACAAGCATGGTCACTATCCCCAAGACTGCCTAAAGAAAAGAGATGCTCCAAGGTCCAACTAAGGCTTCTACAGCCACAGGTTCAAGGATAGAAAAAGAGGTGATGATAGAAGAAGAAGATATGCCCTTTATGATCAAGAAGAAGGCCATCATCCTCAAAAGAGGTCAAGGAACTCCAGGTATAAAAATAATGTTGTTGCTAGTCAATCTGAATATGTTCTTATTTACGCTCTTTCTAGTTCTTCCCCTTTGGATTCGTATGATGGTTGGGAGATAATGGGGCCTCTAAACATTTCTCTGGATACCAAGAAGTCCTCTCAAACCTAGTTGAGAGGGAGACAAATTTGAAAATCATCCTTGGAGACAACTCTACTCATTCTGTGAAGGGTCTTGGTTCTATAAAATTCCATTTGGACTATGGTGAATCTGTTCTTCTTCACGATGTTATGTATGTTCTGAGACTAAAGAAGAACTTGGTATCTATATCTACCTTGGAAGACAAAGGGATGAGAGTAGCCTTCATAAGAGGAAAAGTCCTCACCTGGCCTATGGAATCTCGCATGAGGGATGATTTTACCTTGGGATCCAGAGTTGAAGGACTCTATAAAGTTAATGGAAGACCTCTGTGAGCAATGGTCCATGACATCAATCATCAAAGTGAGCTATGGCACCGAAGGTTGGCACATCTACATTATGAAGCCCTATCGAAATTAAAGTTGGTTTTTGGGATGCCTAATGTTCAAGCTAGTCATGATGGAGTATGTCCGGGATGTGTCAGTGGAAAGAAGACAAGGGGACCATTCCCCTCCAACAAGAACAAGAACAATGATATTCTTCAACATATTCATTCTGACCTATGTGGAACCATGCCAGTGCACTCTTTTGGTGGCCATCTCTACTACATAAGCTTCATTGATGACTTCTCTAAGAGGACATGGATATTCTACTTGAAGCATAAGGATGAGGCTTTTGATATGTTCAAGGACTTCAAGGCACTGATAGAAAATCAAACATGGAAGAAGATCAAGGTCTCCAGGTCTGACAATGGTGGAGAATATATGTCAAATGAGTTTGTTGACTTTTACAAGAACGGTGGAATCAAGAAGGAAACTATTGTACGTTATAATCCCGAGCAAAATGGAGTCACTGAAAGAAATAAACAAGTCCATCATGGAAGTTGCACGAGCTATGTTGCATGATCAAAAGTTGTCAAAGTTCCTTTGGGGAGAAGCTACAAATACAATGGTCTATGTTCAAACCAGGGTTCCTCATCAAGCATTGGATAACAAAACACCCAAAGAAGTGTTTGTAGGCATGAAGCCTGATATTGGTCATCTAAGGATATTTGGCTACGACGTGTATTTTTCATGTGTCAAAGGACAAGAGGAACAAGCTGGAAGCCACCAAAAATAAAGGTTCATTTGTTGGGTATTGTGACAATTCTAAAGCTTCTAGAATATATGTGCCTGGTCAAAGGAAAATCGAGTTTAGCAGGGATGTATCCTTTGATGAAGATGTTACCCTTGGAAAATCAAGGGAGCTTCCTTTGCCTCCTCCTAAGAAAAAAGATGATGATATGGACCTACTAGAAGGTCTTTTTGTGCCTAAAACAAAGGATATTGTTGATGATCCCGTGGAGCCTATGGACCCCTTGGATTCTCCTCCAAGTGATCCTCCTGCCAAGAAGAGACCATTGTGGCTCCGTGATACATTACAGGATGTTGAGAGATATGTTCTTGCCATGCCAATACCCAGGATATGTTGTAGCTATGAGCTCCATCTTACAGGTTGAACCTCCCACTTTTGAAGAAGCAGTGAAAAAGCAAGTTTGGAAGGATGCCATCGCCGAAGAGTATGAATCGATTATGATGAATGATGTATGGGATGTTGTTCCGAGACTTAATAGAAACTTTGTCATAACTTGGAAGTGGCTATATAAAATCAAGTATGGAGATGACAAAAGCATTGGGAAGTATAAATCTAGGTTCGTGACTCGAGGTTTCTCCCAGAAAGAGGGAGAAGAATATCATGACATTTTTGCACGAGTTGCCTGATACACTACTATTTGATCAATTGTTGCCCTTGCTAATAGTCAAGGATGGACCCATCACCAAATGCATGTGAAGGCTGCGTTTCTTCATGGCATACTACAAGAAGAAGTATATGTTGCGCAGCCTCAGGGATTTGAAGTGAAAGACACGGAACTCCTGCTTGCAGGTTGAAGAAAGCACTATATGATTTGAAGTAAACACCCAAAGCCTAGTATGCCTACATTGACAGTTACTTGTTGAAGCTTGGATTCACAAAAAGAAATGTTGACCCAAATCTCTACTTCAAAGTGGTCCAAGGTATGCCTTTGATTTTAGTTTTCTATGTTGACAATTTATTCTTGACAGGTAATGAGCCTTTGATGCTCGAGTGTAAGAGGGAGTTGGCCTCTAAGGTTGAGATGAAGGATCTTGGCTTGATGCATTAATTGTTGGGATTAAAAGTGCAGCAAAGACCGAGTGAGATTTTCCTTTCTCAAGGAAAATATGTCGTGAAGCTCTTGGAAAGATTTGGAATGGTAGAATGCACGTCCCTAACCACACCAATGGAGATAAACTTCAAGATGTTATGCAGAGATGTTGTTAGACTTGACTTGGCAAATCCCTCCGAGTTACAACAATTGATTGGGCATTAATGTTCCTTATGAACACTCGTCTGAGCATATGTTTTGCAATGAACACTTTGAGTCAATTTATCACTGAGCCCCTTCATTCACACTAGGTTGTTTCCAAGCACATGCTGAGATACTTGCATGGGACGATCAATCTTTGTTCTGTGAGTTCAAGAGTCACGCACCGAATCTATGAACAAATCTTGGTTAATTTGGCAACTCAGGGACAAATTCTCTCCTTTGGACAGCCTTCCTCATTCAAAAAAGACCCTCTTTGCCCTTGAAGAATTTAATTTGGTTAAGGAAAAATATATTTTTAATGTGAAAACTCACAAGTGCACAAAAGTACAGGTCAGCCTAAAGGACAAATTGGGTCTCCAAAGAAACATATAAATACAAGTCAAGTCAACTTCATTTGGACATCATCACACAACACATCTTCTCTCTCCTTCTTGGATTGGTTCGAAGCAGTGGAGCCAAGTTCACACATGTGAAAGGGATAGAGGAAATTCTGATTTTCTGCATTGACTTTTTTCTAGAGAGATTGTCTAGCAGTTGACCAAGTTTGACTTGGAGTTTTGACCTCCTTTCACTTGCAAAATTTCGATTTCTTGAGGCTAAATGTTTCTATGGAGGAGCCGAATTTTTCTGGGCACTTTTGACTACTGCTAACTATTGAATTTGACCTCTACAATCTGAATTTTGACCACGGGTATTTTCTCGCTCTATTGACCAAGTTTGACAGAGTTGTTCAAGATTGTTCTGACTTCATTTTGAACAGCAAATAAGGCCGAGTATTTTGACCTTTGACTGACCTGATTGGGAGGCTATTTGACCATTGACTTATGACTAGTTAGGGCATCATTTTTTGTGTTGATTGTTGTTGAATTTAACCAGATTTGACTCGGAACAAATTTGACTATTGGCTCATCATTTGGATATTGGTTGGTTGATTTTGTTGGATAGTCAAAGGATTGTCTTTGACTCTTGAATGATTAATTAGAACATTGTACTCTCTCTTATGAACATTTGATGACAATCTAACAAGAAGAAGAATTTGAAAGGGCTTTCCCCCTTGTGGACTTTTTCCCTGGCAATTGACCAAATTTCGTGTTTCTTGGTATTGCTCTTGATTGCCTTTTGTTGTACATTGCATTCGTTGTTCTGTCTACAATTGTTATTTGTTATTGGAAGATTAAATTGATTGCCAATTGAAGAAAAGAATTGGGCTAAAGTGATTGTAACACCATAGAATAGTGGAAAATTAACACTTCTCTTCCTGCACTGTGCCCCTTGAATTTCTCTGGAAATCTCCCCCAATAATTCTTCCCCGATCTTCTTTAGTCAACTAAAGCCTCTCACCTTCCTCTTAAGAAAATCGCTCTCTCAATGTGCATGATGGTGTCTTCACCTCTCAATTAGATTCAATTTATCATTTCATTAAGAAAATAATCCCTAACCCTAATCTCAATGGCTAGGATTAGATCCTAAGCCTCTCTTGAGATCAATGGTTTAGACTAAATCTAAGTCAATTAAATAATTTTATTATTTATCCTTAGAACTTTTGCTTAATAGTCCACAATAATTAATTACTCTAATTATTGTACTTACTCCACAAAGCAAGCATCTAAAGAGGAAATGTAACTTCTTCTACATGTTAAGACACCAAGCCAATGTAGAAGACCTTTTGTAGCCCTAAAACATCAACAAAATCAAAATCAACAACAATAGATAAAAGAAACCTAATAGAAGTTAACCTGACAACAAGAGAACAAATCTCACCAAAGTCAATTCCCTTTCCCTAGGAATAACCTTTCGCTACTAACCGATCTTTGTATTTCTCCATTTTTCCTTTTGCGTTCAACTTCTTAAATAACCATTTGTCGCCATTGGGATTTCTTCTAGTTGACAATTCCACTATATCCCAACTCTCATTTTTGTCTAATGTTGCCATTTCCTCAATCATGGCCTCTTTTCAAAGTTTTCCATCCTTTGAATCGACTTCCTCCTAATAGTTCTAAGATCATTATCAGTCATAAATAACGCAGGGTTTGAAGATCATTATCAGTCATAAATAACGCAGGGTTTGAACGGAAATCAGGCAAAGTATACCATTTTGGTTGTCTTCTTCCCTGAACAGATATTCCCAGCACCTAGGTATGTGGTCCTCCTTTTGATTCTTGTTCTTTTGTAGACTCTAATTCATCATCCTTCAATTCAAACTTTATCTTTTCTGGATTTGTTCCCCTTGGTAGAACTTCCAATTTGACAACATTTTTTATTTCTCTAAATACCCAATCTCTACTATACACAACCTTTTTAGTTTTGGGTTGCAAAGCATATAAGCAATAAATATAAACTTTTCAGCTTTGTTATCTAGCTTACACGTATTCTCCTTTGAAACATGTATGTAAGCATCACAGCTAAATACTTATAGATGTTTAAGAGAGGGTTTTTTAATAGTCCATACCTCATGTGGAGTCTTGTCATCTAATGTTGATGAGGGTTATCTATTTACCAGGTAACTTGCAGTGTCCACTGCCTTTGCCTAGACTTCTTGTCCTAATCCAACATCATTGAGCATGCTCCTTGCTTTCTCCATCAACGTCTTGTTCATGCTTTCTACAACTCCATTCTGCTAAGGTGTGTATGGAGTAGTTTTTTGCCTTGATATACCACATTTCCTACAAAATTCTTTGAATTCATTCTCGCAAAATTCTCCCCCATCATTTGTCCTCAGTACCTTAATTTTCTTCTCTATATAATTTCCATAAGAACCTTAAACTCTTTAAACTTGTCAAAGACTTCAAGTATCTTATTGAGGAAATAAATCCATGTATTCTCCAAGAAATCATCTATAAATGAAACAACACACAAATTTATCTAATGATGGAACAGACAGGTCCAAATACATCACTATGCACCAACTGTAATATTCCCTCTGACATCATAGAAACAGTGGAGAATCTCACCCGATTCAACTTCCCATATAAAAAATGTTCACAAAAATCAAAATCCAAAGAGCAGTTAAACACACCTTCTACCATAACATTATTGTGTAGTACTTGAGGGCCCTTCTCTCTGATATGTCCCAATCTTTGATGCCATAGCCTAGTCTTTTATCCAGAGATTGTAGGATCTTTTCCTTCTTTTGCTCCACTCTTAGGAACAATAGAGCTTTTTCAATTGTCACTAATAGTGCTTCCCAACAACTTATATAGAATTCCAATACAAACTCCCCTCAACATTACCATTGCTCGTAGAACCATTTTGCAAGTATCCTTTTCAAACATTACTTTTACACCTGCATAGCTCTTCTTGCACAGAGATCAAATTTCTAGCCAACCCTAAGACGTGCACAACAACAGGGATTGTTCTAATCCTTCCACCCATGAGCTTCAACTTGAATTTTCCTTGTCTTATGATTCTCACTGTTAAGTCATCTCTTAAGAAAACATCATCACCATCATATATTTCATACTCGCAAAACCACTCCATGTGAGGAGTAATATGAAAAGATGTGCTCAAGTCAACCAACGATGCCCGATGATTTGCATGTGTAGTTGAAGAAGCCAAGTACACATCCCCTCCTTCATTTGAGGAGGTTTTTGCTTCTATGAAAGTAGCATCATTAGATCCCTTCCTTTTCTTAACAAATTTTGATTTATAGTCTTTCTTGTAATTCTCTTCTTTTCCACATCTCCAACATACCTTCACGAATTTCCCTTCAGATTTAGGTCTTCCTCTACATTTAGATTCCCCCCTGGAGGACTTATTTTTATTTGTATTCCAAGAGCCTCTTCTTATAGACAAGGCATCTGTGTTCTGACTTTCCATTTTTTTCGTCTCATTTTCACTAATAATAAAGATGAGACAATATCATCAAAATTTAAAGTAGTTGAAATACTACCTCTGGCAGAATCCAAACTATCCCACGAGTTCGATAAAGAACACAACAAACCAACACACTTTCCTTTGTCTGAAATCTTAATATCAATAGATAATAGTTGACTTACCACAATATTGAAGGCATTTGGATGCTCTTTCGTTGAGCCTCCATCCTTCATCCCCAGGTTATACGAACAATTTGTTCATCGGGGACTTAGACTGATACAATGTCCCTAACTTGTTCCACAATGCCTTCGTTGTTGCTTCTCCTGAAACATTCAATAATACTAAATCTGAGAGACACAATCATATCGTGGTATTCGCCTTTCGATCCAACTTCGTTGAGTTTTTTGTCGACATTCCCATTGGTGTAGTACCTGAATCCACATCAATCTATTGATCTTTGTCCACTAACAAATCTTTCATTTTGAGCTTATATAGCTCAAAACTTTGCCTATCAAATTTATCCATCTTTGTCTTTGAACTACTGGCCAATTCCTTTCACTACAAGAATTGATTTTGCAAATCTCCCATTGTAATAGGATCTACAATAGCCCCGAACAAAACCCCTTAACCACAAAGCATCCCCTTGAATCCAAAGTTATTCTAAAACCAAATGTAAGTTTTAACTCTATAGAATTAATTATTGCAAACAAATTCTTAATAAAACAAAAAAGATGCAACAAAAAACACATGCATTCAACATAGAGATTTTTCCTTGGAAACCCAAACCCAAAAACTATAAATATTTTTCGATATATACTTCTTTATGATATTACAATACAATATTTATATCCTCAGCATCCATAAATTGTTAATCTGTTTATTCTAGATTAGAATACAATCGTAGTTCCTTAACCAAAACTAGAAAACTATGGGCTAAACCGTCATGTGCCACAAAACCACTAAAGGAAAAAGCCATGTCAAATATCGCCAAAAACAGACGAAAAATCCACCCAGTTTTTTTCAAGGGCGCTCGCCATGAACCCTTGCATTTGGGGGCTCTTCCCTGTTAGAGAATCTAGGGCAAAGTAGTGGTGTGGTGATTCTCCGAGACTTGATAACAATGTGTGAAGTCTTTTTACTTTTTCTTAGTTAGCTTATACTTCTCCTTGTTCTTATTAGTGCATATGCGTGTGCTTCATCAAACTGCGACCAAAACAAAATAACAAGAACAAAAATTTGGCTCTCTACTAGGGACAAACCCTCTCCACTCTTGAGAGGGAAACCCTTTGTAAGTTTTCTCTTATTGAAGCTTATTATTTGAACAACTGCCAAACCCTAGACCCTTGACTACAATATCCACCAAGCATGAGTTAAATCCTTCATTTTTTTGCACTATCACTTTCGGCACATCTTCCAGTACTGTCTTCTAGGATAGGAAACCCTAGAATATTAGGGCTCCTCTACTTCGCTATAGAGAGGACCTTCTTTGCTGACCTTGGGATACCTTGTATGCTTAACTACACATCTGAATTAGGCCTCTTATGCTGCTACCTGAAACTATTGTCAAGTCATTCTTGCACATCGCACGTGTTATTGTTTCTGGCCCTAGAAACAGTCCTATTCTACCTTGTTTTTGTCTCTTCTTCCTTCATTTATGAGGTTGCCTTCAACAATGTAGTATGAGGCCTTTGTAGGCCTAATTATTAGCCCAAACTATAAAGTATATACTACTACAACCTTGATGTTTATCTAGCCATAGACATGTCCCTTCTCACTTCGCACGAGTGATTGTAGTTGCCCCTTTCTTCGTTACTTCTCCTTGTTTCTTCGTTGCCCTAACAGACTTCTTATTTCAGCTTTCTTCCACCCTTACTCGGTTGTCCTTCTCCCTGCTTGTCACCTCCTTGATTGCGTGTTTCAGAGCTTGATGTGTGTGTCCAAATGAGGAGTGCACAACGTCTATTTATAGAGGTTTGTCCCTCCTCCTTTAAGCTGACTTGATGGTCTCTTAGGCCGACTTGTAGTTGCATCATATTTCAACATTTATTTATCGTTTTTGTTGCTTGTAGACTTCGTTGCTGCTAGGAGAGGATTTAACTTGCCTTGGAGGTATTCCCATGACCTTGTATGACATCATACATGATGTAACATGCCCTCAAAAGGTCTCATCATAATTACATTTTGACTTTGACTCCCTAGAAGCACTCAAAATGTGCTTGACCTATTTTCAATGAGCAAGAAACTCATTGACAAATAATATCAAAATAAATTCTCTTTTCTTAAATAAGTACAAATATCAAAATTACATATATGAAGACCGAACCTAGTTACATCTTCTCCAACACTCCCTCTTAGCAAGGGAGGTATTCATACAACATTACAAGGTGTTTAGCAATTTTCAATCTTGAAGAATTCACATAATAGAAACCAGATTAGCAATCCATCTGTTATAACATCATCTCCATCAACATTGTCATAGTGCAAGGCCTTGCCTAGCAGCTCCATCTCTTCATGAGACCATGAGCCACAATGCTGGCGAGACCAATGATTTATAGACACCTTCATCATTGTCTCTCAAGGTACATACCCACCCGGGTGTTCTTGAGTATGACCTTCTAGGACTATTCTTATCTTGGGTTCCCAACCCTCAAAGAATATCGGTCCTCTTGCCTACTCTTGTCTTGGATGCCCTACACATCCTCAAAGAGTATCGGATGCCAGATGATTACCTAATCCTCTCATTCTTTCTTCCCAAGTGAAGACAAGAATGTTGAGTCTATCTTGTGTCTACATTTCCACTCATGGCCTTCATCTAGACTTACGGTTGTTAGTCCTGCATGACCCATGACATGGAAAACACAATAGTCGCTCCTTTGTAATCAGGCGTGATTCAAAACTCCCTCTTGATCAAGGACTTGTCAGAGCTCCCTCTTAACTGGGGATTCTTTACTTCATCAATAACTTCTTCTTTGTGGGTCCTTCGGCTGCATGATCTCCTTCCTTGCTTGATGTCATGAAGTCTTTGATCAAACTTCTTCTCGGTAGGTCACCATCCATCCATCACTTTCCTTCTTGGTTATTCATGTCATTGCTTCGTGGAAAGTGACTATCAAGTTCTTCTAGTCATCTTGGCTTCTCCTTTGTCATGTTGTCCATGCTTGAGAATGCTCTCCTCATGGATGCTCCATCATACTTGCTAGGTTATATGCTTTGACTTGGTAGCCCATCATGACTTCATCTTGATATTGCTTCAACATTGTCTTTCCTTTTGTTCGATGACCTCTTCATCACAACATCTTCATAGAGTAGAATCAGTTATCTGCACCTTTTATATCTCCAAGGTCTTCATAGGAGTCAAGGGCCCTTTCTTCCTTCATCAGTGTTATTATGCTTTCTTTCGAGAGATATCTTTCAAGGCATTTTGTCAGATAATGATCCTCAATGATCATGATGTTCTTTCACATGCTTGATCTCTTTCTTTATTTCCTTCTTTTCAGATAGATTGGTCAACCACCTAATGCTTCTTGAGGAAGCATTCCTTCATCCTTTGCTTTCTAGACTCGTCAGCGTTTCTTCTTGCTTCTTAGTCAGCAATCTTATGCTCCTTATGTGAGCATGTTCTTTTGTTGACCTTCATTCCATCACGGTACATGCCTTCAAGCATGTTCTTGGTGAAAGAGATCCTTTCATGCTTGATCATGTTATAGAACTATACCCATGACTCAATAATATACAAATGATGAAATGACTTAAACTTTGATGCATACATACCTCATCTTGATCCTCCTTGATCATTCTTTGGTGTAGCCCTTCTTGCTTCATCTTAGCCTGCTTGCATATCATCCCTTTTCTTGAATCCCATGAGTGGGATTTCAAATGAGACATCTGCCTTGGTTCACCAACCTTCTCTAGAAGATTCCATCGTAGGATTTTAAAGATCCTCGCCTTGCAAATGTTTCCTACCTTTGATGATTTAGGTCTTCTAAGATTCTTGTCATGATCAAATTTTCTTCCATCACATATGAGGTCCTATTTTAGGTATGCTCTTTCTCCATGAATATCTTTGAGCTATATTTTCCATGCTCCTATATTCTAGAAGATATTTCTACTTATGCATTTTTGTTCTTCTCATAAATCTACATGAGTGTTTGGAACTCCATGTACATCATGCTGCTACATTCTAGAGGTTAATTCGAGCCAGCAGTTTAATTTATTCCTATATGCTCCTATTCTACTCAAAACTTTGAAAGAAGTCTAGAAGGAAAGAGGTTGACCTAGTCATAGCAGAGATCCGAAGGATCTTCCTTCTTTTGCTTCTTTCCTTCCTCTTCCACCTCTTGAGTTATATGAGCTTCCTCTTTCTTTCTCTTGTTGTTGGTGTCTTTCTTAAGCCTGGGACAATTCCTTTTGTAGTGTCCATTTTCTTGGCATCCAAAACATTGGATCTTAGACATGTCTTTGTTGTTTGTTCTTCGTGGACCAAACTTGCCAAATTTGCCCTTTCTTTTGGCCATGGTAGCAAATGCTTGCTCCTTTGATCCCACATCTTCTTTTGCCTTAAGTCTAGTCTCCCTTGTTCTGCAAAGACACCACGTATCACTAAGAGTGGTTGCTTCCTTCTTGGCATAAATGCTTGATGTGAAGTTTCCCCACTCCTCGGGTAGAGCATTGAGTACAACAGTTGTCATCTCTCTGTCAGACATGACTTTCCCAAGCTCTTGAAGTTGATCTCTCATCTCAGATATTTTCATGAAGTAGGGAGCTATCCCTTCCTTTGTTATCTTCATCTTGTATAATTCATTCCTTAGAGATAATAATTCTCTGATGGTGGATACCGCGAATGGCTCTACTAGCTTATCATAAATTTCTTTTGATGTCTCAAACTTGGAGACATAGGGAATGAGAGAGTCCTTGATTGATTCTATCAAAATCCTTTGAGCTCTTGTCTCATCCTTATTGTACTTGGCTAAGGTTTGAGTCTGTTCCTTGGCAGGGGCAGTGATGTTCCCCTTGACGTATTCTAGGAGCTCATTCTCCTTGAGAAGTAAATCAGTCCTCTTCTTCCATGCAAGAAAGTTATTGGTGCCTACCAATTTATTGCTTTCCTTGCAAAAAGACATTGATGTATATTCAGAAGGGGACATGTACTTGATAGATTTTGTGATTTGATGGATTTGCTTCCTCCTTGAGAGCTTGATGGCTTGTCTTCCCTGGATCTTGATGTCCTTCAAGTTGTCTTCTCCAAGTGGACTTACTTGGTGATGGTGTGTGCTTGAGGTCTTGTAGCTTGATGTAGATCTGCTTCTTCTTTTATACAACGTTCTCCTTCTAGCTTTGTAGCCCTCCTTGACTGATGGATTGTAGACCCTTCTTGTCCTTGAAGTGGTTGAGACTTCTAGGCTTGATGCTTCAACTTTGTAGATGCTTGAGTGTTCTTGAGTTGCCCTTTCCTTGATGTGTCACCTACCCTCTGACACCATGTTAAAGAATCTAAGGCAAAGTCGTGTTGTGGTGATTCTGTGAGACTTGATAACAATTTGTGAAGTCTTTTTACTTTTTCTTCATTAGCTTATACTTCTTCTTGTTCTTATTAGTGCATACGTGTGCGCTTCATCAAACTGCTACCAAAACAAAATAACAAGAACACAAATTTGGCTCTCTACCAGGGACAAACCCTCTCCACTCTTGAGAGGGAAACCCTTTGTAAGTTGTCTCTTATTGAAGCTTCTTATTTGAACAACTGCCAAACCCTAGACCCTTGACTAGGATATCCTCCAAGCATGAATCAAATCCTTCCTTTTTCTGCACTATCACTTCTGGCACATCTTCCGGCAGTTCGTCTTCCAGCACTTTGTCTTCTAGGATAGGAAACCCTAGAATATTAGGGCTCCTTTACTTCGCTATAGAGAGTGCCTTCTTTGCTGACCTTGGGATATCTTGTATGCCTGACTGCGCATCTGAATTAGGCCTCTTATGTTGCTGCCCTAAATTGTTGTCAAGTCCTTCTTGCACCTCGCACGTGTTACTGTTTCTAGCCCTAGAAATAGTCCTATTCTACCTTGTTTTTGTCTCTAGTAGGAGGCCTCTGTAGGCCTAATTACTAGCCCAAACTATAAAGTATATACTACTACAACCTTGCTGCTAATCTGGCCGCAGACATGTCCCTTCTCTCTTCGCACGAGTGGATGTAGTTGCCCCTTATCTTCGCTACTTCTCCTTGTTTCTTTGCTGCCCTAACAGACTTCTTATTTCGGCTTTCTTCAACCCTTACTCGGTTGTCCTTCTCCCTTCTTATCACCTCCTTGATTGTGGATTTCAGAGCTTGATGTGTGTGTCCAAATGAGGAGTGGACAGCCTCTATTTATAGAGGTTTGTCCCTCCTCTTTTAAGCCGACTTCCAACAGAGGTTCAACTTGATGAGTTTGAAGCAATGTTCAAGGACTTCTCATTTGTCTCTTGTCTATCTACGAGCACCAACATAAAATCAGGTAGAGTGATTTGTGCTCAAGCGGGAGAAATTGTAAAGCTCCTAGTTTAGAGGGAGCAAGCAGGCCAACGAGTTTGAAGGATGCCATAATGTGTGGAAATTGTGCCAAGACTTGAAGGGAAGTCGGCGGTGACTTCCAAGTTGATCAACAAGGTCGAGCATACAGTAGATGAAAGCATAGAGAAGTACAAAGTGAGACTCATGGCAAGAGGATTCTCTCAAAAAGAGGGAGAGGACCATGAAGTGAAATTTGCTCCAATTGCCAAGTACAAATCTATTAGAATTATTACTTCTATTACTTATGTTATGGGTTGGAGATTACATCAAATGGATGTAAAGACCGCTCTCTTCAATGGAGTAATTGAGGAAGAAATGTACATAGAGCTACCTTAGGGCTTTGAGGTACTTGAGAGGGAATCTCATGCTTGAAATCTAAAGAAAGCTTTGTATGAACCTCGGACATGGTATTCTCGGATTGATGGATATTTGTTGAATCTTGGTTGATCTTGTTATTATATGACTTGTTTCTAACGAAAGCAAAAGGACTCACATGACAAAGGGAGCCGCGGTAGCAGGAGGATCTGCTTTCGTGATAGAAGGAGCAATCAAGCATTGCTTCAGTGTCTAAGGGAGTTCACCTCTGAACTCAAGATGAAGAATCTTGATTAGATACATTACATTTTGGGACTAGAAGTATGGCAGAAACCGAGAGAGATCTTCCTTGGTCAAAGGAAGTATATTATTACGATCCCTTTAGATGTTTGGGATGATGGACTATACATCCTTGAGCACTCACATGATAACCAATCTAATGAAGCTAAGTGGCAAAGGAAGCAGCCAGGTTCACCAAGGTGACCGAAAAGAAATTGCGGTGATGGATCAAGTGAAGGAAGTGGGTCAGTTTATGGTTTAGTTGAGGCATGCGACACAACATGTGTTGAGGTACCGGCATGGTTTAATTGGATATGAATTGAGATATAATGTAGACAATTCTAGAGTCCCTGTAGCCCCTCTAGTTTAGTTTTTTTTGCACATCATTGTTTAATGCCCACAACCCATTTCACTGTAGCTGATATATAAACATAAATATACATTCAAACTAAAAAAGGAAGGTCAAAGCTGCCAGTGAAAACCTCAACTGATAAAAAGTGACCCGCAAGCAAAAACAACTTTGTATACCAGTGATTTCTGGTTGAGAGGGAGGTTGTTTGTTCTTTTTCAGTGATTGAGAAGCAGTGTTGGTTGAAAGGATCAGATGGCTACTGGTTTGAGGGTGGAGGATAGACTGAGTGGGGCTCAAAATTTTGGCCCATGGAAGAAGAGGATAGTCTTACTGCTTGAGGAAGTTGAGGTGTGGGATATTGTAGAGTGTGCAGTTCAGTTGGCAGACTTCAACAAGTGGAATGTGAAGGCTAAGAGGGTCCTTCTAAATGCTATCAGAGGCCACATTATACCTCATGTATCAGGGAAGAAATATGCCTATGAGATGTGGGATTCCCTGATAAAACTTTACCACAGCAACAATGACAAAAGGAAGATCTTGTTGCATGAGAAACTAAAGAACAACAAGATGACCAAGGCTAACATAATGACCTCATACCTCACCAAGATCACAGAGGTGAGAGATGAGTTGGCTACAGTGGGAGAGATTATCCCTAAGGACGAGTTGGTCATGATGGCATTGGATGTTTTTCTCAAGCAGTAGGATCGATTCATAGATGGCATTGTTTCCAAAGAGCATTTTCCTGATTGGAGCAGGATATGAAATGAATTCATCCAGGAGGAGTGTGTTAGGCCCCTATACTACTAGTGTAACCCCTTATTGTTATTAGTACAACCCACTTATTATATTGATGTACCCACGTAGTGCCCATATTGTTACTATTGTGCCCCATAGAAGCGCACTATTGTTATTATTGTGCCCTTACATTATTATTGTTATGTGCTCTGATTATGTTATGACCCCTTAGACTCCTATATATAGAAAGGAGATCTTTTCATTTGTATGATCCAAGAATTGTTCATTTATGTAATGTAAAGGAGGTTGCCCCCTCGAAGAGGTTGAATTCTAAGGCGTTGATCTATATTTTCCATCTTTTTCTTGAGCTGGTTTCATAACATTTGGTATCAGAGCTTTCGATTCTAGGGTTTCGCTGCTCCAAATAGGTCTTCGTGGCATTTTTGCTATAACTTTTTTCCTACGACGTTTCAGAAGCTTAAAAAAAACCCATTTGAGAAGAAATCACGCTGAACCTCGGGTCCGAATTTTAGAGCTTTTCGCGCTATATTTGCGAAGATATGATCTGAGGAAGTTGGTCTTTTTGCAAACTCTTGAATTACATTCCAAACAGGTGACCTGGGGAAAATCGTCATAACTTTCTCTCTGAGCATCGTATTGAAATTTCGTAAGAAGGTATAGAAAGAGGACAGACTGTAGTTTCTTGTATATATTTTTCAGTGCCAAAGGTCGAAACAGTGACATGTGGCACTTCATACAAGTTCTCTCTTCTGGAAAGGTCTATAATCAGGTCATCTTGGAAGATTGTGCATAACCCTTTCTTGGAGAATCCAATTTGGATCAGACTGGTGGCATTGGAAAGAGGACGCAGAGGGCTACTACAGGTCGCAATTTCAGAACTTAAAGATCTGAAAGTATAGAGTTACAGTCATTTCAAGATCGAGCTCCTAAAATCAAGAAAAAGC